>VBRH01001769.1:4582-15682 GCA_014578085.1 Cardamine resedifolia
AACCGGTCAAAGTCAACGGTCAACGGTCAATGGTCAACCGGTCAACGGTCAATGGTCCGGCGTCCGGCGGCGACGTGGTTTGGCTCTCCGGACTCGTCTCGTTGATACGCTTCTACTGGTGGTCTCGGATTTGCGAGATTCAATCCGAGCTAAAAGATATGGTTGTTTGAAGTTTCGGACTAATAGAGAATGGATGTTTTTGAGTTGTGAGTAATATGTGAAGGGTGTGGGTTGTATTTATAGGAAGATTATATTGGTTGGTGAGGTGTGGTGGGTGAGTTTGGTTGGTGAAAATGTGGGAAATAAGGATGGTAGGTGATAATGGGTTGGGTTTGATGAATTTTTGATTGGTTTAAAAATTGGAAATGGGTTTGGGTTGATGGGTTTGGAAATTGGAAATGGGTTTGGATTGATGGGGAATGTTACAATTTGCCTCCACTCTGAAAATGTACGTAGGCAAAGCCAAGGATTGTAATTGGAAAGCTCATAATTTAAAACTGATTATTGGATAATGTTATTCCTTTGTTGGTCGTACTAGTTTGTTTTATCTTCTAAACTAGATTCTCTTTTCATGCATTTGCTTCTTGGCCTTCTCAATCTACTTTTAAGAACAAAAAATTTTAGTTACACCACTTTACATGCCATTGTCTCTCCCTAATATGGTCTAGAAAATCGATTTAATTGCGACGGATTTCGAGATGGATTCAAATAGTCCAATAAGACTAACATTGACTCAAGTCAGGAAGAACCAACTGTGTAGGTTAAAAGGTCTTTGAATTCTGTTATTAAGTTAATGGTTGTACATACTATATATAGAGATACATATGAGAGACTTTTTAGGTATTTACGAATTACATTTGTAACCTTTGTATTAAATACATATAAAGTTTGGTATAAAAAGGTTTGTCTTTTTGAAATTGTGGATCAGAATTGACATGATATCGACAGATTAGAAGCAAACAACAAATGGTTAGTATATGATTTAATGATAAACTGACACATAGCTAAGAAACTTTCATATAATAATCTCAGATTATATTAGAAGAAACTGTAGCATGGCTTTATTGTATGATACACTAAAAAACTATGCACACAAAAAGAAGGGAATTAGGCTGTTGATGATGAGAACTCACAAGACAGAGACTAGTTTTCGTGTTAATCATTATTCATGATCTGCTACAAAATTAGGCTGCTCCTTTGGCACAGAGATACTCATCGCATTCTGAAGCGGTTCCCCAATCTTTTCTGAGTCTGAGGATATCCTCTGTAAAAGTGGAACCCGAGGCAGCAATGAACACACTTGACATTGTGCATATCATGTTGTCCAACATAAGGTTCCACCTTAAAAAACGTGAACACCCCAGTTATGATTCTGTTGATTTGTGTATGATCCATTCTTTCAAATCCCCAATATGAAAAAGGAAAGAGAAGAGAGGTGATGATACCTGTGAGTCGCCCTCGATACCATGTCTGTATGACAATGCATCCCATTTCTCAGCTGTATCACAAGCTGGTCGCTTCACGAGGGTATAAGTCTCTCCGTTTAGGATCAACAGCGATTGTAGCAGATCAGTTTCGCTTTCGGCTGCATCAGAAGAAAGGTATATGATGTGTTACGTTTTTGGCGCATTCTAACAGTTGTTTTCAAGTCTTTATCGAGTCTTTATCGAGTTTTTTAGTTTTGTTTTGAGTCATAACAGGTCTAAAGATGGCTAAGGATGAAGATGAGAGCTTATGGAAGAAACTTAGCGCAAAATTAAAGAAAAGTCCGAATCTACGAGCTGAGCACCCGCTCAGCCCCTGAGCGCCCGCTCACGGCGAACTGATGGAGCAAAATAAGGAAAATCTCAACTTCCCTAATTTTTCGGAAAGAAGGCCCTAATCTTTCAGCAGCCGCCTCCTGACCTAGATCTATAAGGTTTTTCATTCTATTTTTGATACACGCTACGCTTTGCTAAGAAGAGAGACACGTTTTTGAGAGAGTTTTTACTTGTAAGATTAAAGGAGAAAAGATCTCGACATCAACATTGAGAAGAACTCTAAACTCTCTCTGTTTTTATCAAGTTATTCCATGAATATTTCAGACTCTTTTGCTGCGTTTTTCTGTTCTATGGCTGAGTAGTTCTTTAGTTAGGTTAAGGGTTTTTCAAAAGGGGATTCAATAATTCAATGAACTGAACATAGATAGGATTTATCATTTGTTGTCTTCGCCTATAGTTGGTCTTATTGCCTAGATTAATCTCATCACTTAGTCTTTGATTTTAGGTTAAATATATTCATCAAAAGTGTAACAGGTTGCTAGAAAAGGCATAGGTGAGCGATTTGTCGTTAGCCAACGACAGTTGATGCTAAGGTAAATCGTGAACATATTAAACCAGAACGATAATGCTTGTCTGCGATACTAGGTTCAAACGATAGTTTAGGATGTTAGGTTGCTTGATAAACTTGTTGGTGCCACGACAGTGGGTCAATCTTATTTTTATGTTTTAGTTCTAGATTGATTCTAAATTGTTTCCTGAATAATTGTTCGATTCTTCATGATTTGATCCCCGTTGCATTTTTGGCGCATTCTAGTAGTTGTTTTCAAGTCTTTATCGAGTCTTTTAGTTTTGTTTTGAGTCATAGCAAGTCTAAAGATGGCTAAGGATGAAGATGGGAGCTTATGGAAGAAACTTAGCGGAAAATTGAAGAAAAGTCAGAATCTACGAGCTGAGCACCCGCTCAGCCTCTGAGCGCCCGCTCACGGCGAACTGATGGAGCAAAATAAGGAAAATCTCAACTTCCCTAATTTTTTGAAAAGAAGGCCCTAATCTTTCAGCAGCCGCCTCCTGACCTAGATCTATCATGTTTTTCATTCTATTTTTGATACACGCTACGCTTTGCTAAGAAGATAGACACGTTTTTGAGAGAGTTTTTACTTGTAAGATTAAAGGAGAAAAGATCTCGACATCAACATTGAGAAGAACTCTAAACCCTCTCTGTTTTTTATCAAGTTATTCCATGAATATTTCAAACTGCGTTTTTCTGTTCTATGGCTGAGTAGTTCTTTAGTTAGGTTAAGGGTTTTTCAAAAGGGGATTCAATGATTCAATGAACTGAACATATATAGGATTTATCATTCGTTATCTTCGCCTGTAGTTGGTCTTATTGCCTAGATTAATCTGATCACTTAGTCTTTGATTTTAGGTTAAATCTATTCATCGAAAGTGTAATAGGTTGCTAGAAAATACATAGGTGGGTGATTTTTCCTTAGCCAACGACATTTGATGCTAAGCCAAATCGTGAACATATTAAACCAGAACGATAATGCTTGTCTGTGATACTAGGTTCAAACGACAGTTTAGGATGCTAGGTTGCTAGATAAAGTTGTTGACGCCACGACAGTGGGTCAGTCTTATTTTTATATTTGAGTTCTAGACTTGTGCTGAATCGTTTCCTGAATAATTGTTCGGTTCTTGATGATTTGATCCCCGTGAAATTGTCCTTGACCTAGCGTTTTTATTTACTGTTTTTAAACTGATTTTATTTGCTTCGCTTGTTACTTACGAAATCACAAACCCCCTTTGAATTGCTTAGCTAATATTTTGTCCCAAAGAATTAGAGTGTATTGCTGGTCTTCTGGATCGAATCTTCACTATTACTGCGTGTTTATTTGCATTTTTAAATAAACTTTTAACCGCACGCAAAAACCCTTTTATCAATTTGGCGCCGTTGCGACGGGGACCAATTCGATACCTCTAATTTTTGGACTGAATTTTAGTCTAAGTTACTGATTTGTTCTATTTATTTTTCTACATGTGTTTCAGGTGTATGACCACAAGAACTAGAAGGAGTAAAAGTTCTAGGCGTCTACTGACCTTAAGCAACGAAGAACTGCGAAATTTAGAACGAGCAAACCGACAACAAAGGCCTAATTCCGTCACTATGGGTGACCAAGGCAATGAGAATCTGGCTGCTAAACTCGAAAGGCTGCAGCAACAGATGGCACAGATGCAACAGCAGCAACGAAGGCAAGAACAGCAACAAGAACAGCAGCGTGCAATTGGAGATATGGATAATCCACTTGTCTTCTATAGGCAAGACTTTGAGATCAAGCCTCAGATGATATCGCTTGTGAAGCAGCATTTATTCCATGGGCTTCCAGCAGAAATTCCGATGGATCACATCGAGAACTTTGAAAAAATCTGTTCTACCACCAAGTCTAATGGAGTAAGCCCAGATTTTCTGAAGTTCAAGCTGTTTCCATTCTCCCTTGCGGACAAAGCATCACGTTGGCTTAAGTCCCTACCACCTGGTTCTATCACGAACTGGACTCAGTGCAGATCAGCTTTTCTGGATCATTTCTACACTAAGACGAAGACTGCTGCACTAAAGAATAAAATCTCATTGTTCCAACAACATTCCGGAGAGCCTTTCTGTGAGGCTTGGGAGCAATTTAAGGAGTACCGTAGAGAGTGTTCTCACCACGGATTCACGGATGAGAATTTGCTGGGAATTTTCTATGATGGTGTGGACTGGGATTATCGAAACGCGATGAATGCTGCAAGTAACGGCGACTTCATGACCAAGACCAGAGAAGGAGCTTACGAGTTGATTGAGAATTTAGCTGCAAGTTCCAGCAACAAGTCTCATGAGTATGACCGAAGTAAGAAGACCGGAGGTATGGATACTCAGAAGATTGATGATCTAACGACTAAGGTTAACCTTTTGCTTAAGGAAAACCAACGGACAGTCCATTTTGTTGATGAGAATGGAGAACCTCTTTCTCAAGAGATTGGCGAAGAAGAGGAAGACGATCAGCAAGAAGTCAGCTATGTGAGTGGACAGGGATTTGTGCAAAACCGTAGCTTCAACCAGAACTATAGGAATCATCCGAATCTGTCATATAGAAGTACAAATGTCGTAAACCCCAAGGACCAAGTGTATCCGCAACAATCTGGAAATCATTCATTTCAAAATAAAGTGGAAACTGAGGACTGGAATTTAGGAGAAAATCCGGTTGCGACTCTAATTGAGAAAAACCCAACAACGGCCACCCTCCCTAGGTGTAAGATAATAGGGCTTGATGCCTAGCGGCTTCCTTTTACGGGTTGTCTAGAACCAACAAACTTCGAATCCTGGTTTTCAGAAAAAATTCTCTCAAGGTTTTCAAGGGAAGCAATTTGTCCCTTATCAAGCTCAGAACCGATTCCATGGAGGAAATCAACAAGGACAGCAATTCACGAACTTCCAGGCTTCCGCAAGTACTGGAAATAACTCTCAAGATGAGCTGAAGAACATGATGCAATAGCTTATGATCAACCAGCAGAAGTCATTTGCACTTTGCACTCACTTGAAACAGGTTGATACTCAAATTGCACAAAACGCGGAAGCGATCAAGAGGCCACAAGGAGTGTTACCTGGAAAACCAGAGACGAATCCAAGGAAAGAATTTGTCAACGCAGTGGAGCTGAGAAGTGGAAGAGTTCTGCAACCTGCAGAAAAAGAAAAGAATAGCAGAGGTCCCATCGCTGAGCACCCGCTCCTAACGCCCGCTTAGCACAGAGCACCCGCTCAGCCATTCGAAGCACCTGCTCCCTACGAAACTCAAACAGATAGGACACGTTCTTGAAGTCTACACCCCTCCGGTTCCTTACCCAGTACCTCCAAGGAAATCTCAAAAAGAATTGGAAGAAGCAAAGTGCAAGGAGATGCTACAAGACTTGAGTATTAGGCTTCCATTGGCAGATGCAATTCAGATGATTTCGGCCATGAAGAGGTATATGAAAGGACTGATTGTTGGGAAAGTTTCTACTGAGAATAATGTGATGATGGTCTCGAAAAACTATAGTGTTGTACTACAAAACAAGATGATTAAGAAGCGCGATGACCCAGGGAATTTGTCCTCTCGGTGCAAATAGGAGAAGAGATTTTTGCTGGCTCATTGTGTAATTTAGGCTCAAGCGTGAATCTGATGCCATACTCAGTGGCAAGAAGGTTGGGATTCACAAAATTCAAATCGACTAAAATCTCATTAATTTTCGCCGATAGATCCGTAAAGCTCCTGGTTGGCACTCTAGAAGACTTGTATGTCAAAATCGATAACACCTTCATACCAGCTGATTTTGTGGTTCTGGAACTTGATGAGGAACCGAAAGATCCTCTAATTTTGGGGCGGCCATTCCTACGCACAGCTGGTGCGATTATCGACGTGAGGGATGATACAATTGATCTCCGCCTTGGAGATATCACTATGAAGTTCGTGATGAACATGATGTTCAAGAAACCCATGCTGGATGGGCTGACTTTTACTTTAGAAAACACCATGGAAATCTCGGATGAAGTGCCTGAGGAGATTCTAACTGATGATCCTTTGGAGATAGCGTTGACTCAAGCTGAAGGAGAACATGGTTTTCTGAGCGAGGATACAGCTGGTTTTGCCAAGATGTTGGATTCAAGTCAGCAAGTGGAGAAGATGGTGGCGTACATGACCCTGGAAGTAGAGGAAAATTTTATTTCAGGAGCATCTGGCGAAGGGACTGCTCTGAAGGGAGCACCTGCTCTGAAGGGAGCGCCTACTCTGAAGGGAGTGCCTGCTCAGAAAAAGCTGACCGACGATCCTTGGAGCGAGCTGAAAGCTCCAAAACTTGAACTCAAAACCCTTTATGCTGGGCTAAAGTACGCGTTTTTGGGTCGTAACTCCACCTATCCTGTGATTGTGAACTCTGATTTGAACAATGTTGAAGTTGCCTTGCTTTTGTGTGAGTTGAGAAAGTATAGAAAGGCTATAGGCTACTAGTTAGATGATATCACTGGAATTTCTCCTGATCTTTGCATGCATAGGATACATCTAGAGGATGAATCAATGACTTCTGTAGAACATCAGAGGAGGTAAAACCCGAATCTAAAAGATGTTGTCAAAAAATAGATAATGAAACTTTTAGAGGCTGGTGTAATCTATGCGATTTCCGATAGCAATTGGATTAGTCCTGTCCATGTAGTACCCAAGAAAGGTGGCATAACTATGGTTGAAAATGACAAAAATGAGTTGATTCCAACTAGGATCGTTACAAGCCATAGGATGTGTATATTTATTGGAAACTAAATGCTGTTACTCGCAAAGATCATTTTCCTTTACCGTTTATTGATAAGATGCTTGAGAGATTAGCTAACCATCCTTACTATTGTTTTCTAGATGGTTTTTCTGGTTTCTTTCAGATCTCAATCCAACCTGATGATCAGGAAAAGACGACATTCACTTGTTCTTATGGCACTTTTGCGTATCGCAGGATGCCATTTGGCTTGTGTAACGCTCCAGCAACATTCCAGTGTTGCATGATGTCTATATTTACCGACCTGATCGAAGAAATTATGGAGGTTTTCATTGACGACATTTTGGTCTATGGAAGCTCTTTTTCTGTCTGTTTGTCGAACTTGTGCAGGGTCCTACAGCGCTGTGAGGAGAAACATCTTGTGTTAAACTGGGAGAAATGCCACTTTATGGTCAGAGATGGTATAGTGTTGGGGCATCGGATCTCGGAAAAGGGTATTGAAGTGGACAAGGCAAAAATCGAAGTTATGATGATTTTGCTACCGCCGAATTCTGTAAAAGGAATAAGGAGTTTTCTGGGACATGCCGGCTTCTACCGGAGATTTATTAAAGATTTTTCCAAGATAGCGAGACCTCTAACTTAGCTCCTGTGTAAAGAGGTCAAGTTCGAGTTTGAAAGTGCTTGTTTAGAGGCGTTTCACACAATCAAAGGCGCCTTGATTAGCGCTCCAATCGTGCAACCGCCGGACTGGAGTTTGCCTTTTGAAGTGATGATTAATGCTAGTGACTATGCAGTATGGGCAGTTCTGGGACAAAGGAAAGACAAGAGGCTACATGTGATATACTACGCCAGCCGCACTCTTGATGAAGCCCAATGCCAATACGCCACAACGGAAAAGGAGTTGCTAGCGGTTGTTTTCACTTTTGAGAAGCTTCGGTCTTACCTTGTTGGGTCGAAGGTGATTGTTTATACAGACCATGCAGCACTGAAATACTTGCTCACGAAGAAGGATGCAAAACCGAGGCTATTGCGATGGATTCTTTTGCTACAAGAGTTCGACTTGGAAATCAAGGACAAGAAAGGGATCGAAAACGGAGTTGCAGACCATTTGTCCAGAATGAAGGTTGATGACGTGATACCTCTAGATGATAGCTTTCCAGATGAGCATGTTTACTCGGTTTATTCTTGTGAAGTGGTGGAGCGCCCGCTCAGATCTGAGCACCCGCTCACCGCAGAGCACCTGCTCAAGACCGAAGCACCCGCTTCAGGTCAACTTTACGGTTTGATTTCTACAGAGAGAAACAACACTTTCCCGTGGTTTGGAGAGATAGCTAACTACCTGGCTGCTGAGAAAGAGCTTGAACATTTTTTTGGAAAGAAGAAGATAAAGTTTATGCGTGATATACGGCGATATTTTTGGGATGAGCCCTACTTGTATAAGCATTGCTCAGATAGCGTTTTCAGGCGATGTGTTTCTAACGAGGAAATTCCTGGGATTTTATTCCACTGTCATGGATCGAGTTACACTAGGCACTTCGCCACCTTTAAGACGGTATCAAAGGCCTTACTAGCGGGTTTTTGGTGGCCCACGATGTTCAGAGATGCACATATTTTTATCTCTAAGTATGACACATGCCAAAGACAAGGGAATATCTCAAGACGGAACGAAATGCCACAGAACATCATACTTGAAGTGGAGGTTTTTGACGTGTGGGGGATCGACTTTATGGGTCCATTCCCATCATCCTATGGGAACCAATACATTTTGGTGGCCGTCGATTACGTGTTTAAGTGGGTTGAGGCGCTGGCTGATCCCACAAATGACGCTAAAGTTGTGGTGAAGATGTTTAAATCGGTGATATTTCCCAGATTCGGTGTGCCATGTGTGGTAATAAGTGATGGAGGTTCCCAATTCATCAACAAGATCTTTGAAAATCTCTTGAAGAAGAATGGTGTTAAGCACAAGGTTGCGACAGGTCGAGATTTCAAACGAGTGGGCAGGTCGAGATTTCAAACAGGGAAATCAACAGTATCTTGCAAAAGACCATCAGCACTACAAGGAAAGATTGGGCTGCAAAGTTGGATGACGCTCTTTGGGCGCACAGAACCGCCTACAAGACACCGTTGGGAACACCACCTTTTCACTTGGTGTATGGAAAATCATGTCATCTTCCTGTGGAACTAGAATATAAGGCGGCCTGGGCTGTGAAGCAGCTGAACTTTGATGCAAAATCTGCTTTTGATAGGCGGTCCATACAACTTCATGAGTTGGAAGAAATTAGGCACATGGCCTATGAAAATTCGAAGATATACAAGGAGAGGACAAAGGCTTATCACGACAAGAGGATCATCACCAGAAACTTTGCACCAAACGATCATGTGCTGCTGTACAACTCCCAGCTGAAGCTGTTTCCCGGTAAGTTAAGATCAAGGTGGTCCGGACCTTTCATCATCAAGGAAGTTCGCCCCTATGGAGCTGTAGTATTGCTGGATACTACAGGAACTGAATTTGTAAAACCGTTTATAAAAACCTCTGATTTATAAAAACCTATTCTCCCCCTTTTTTCCTTCTTCATCGCGAAACCGTTTCTTCTTTCTATGCCCTCCGTTGCGATTTTCGAAAACCCCCTTCAAGCAGAAGTTTTTCGATTCTCAACCGTTTTCAACAATTCTTGAGTCTATCTCGACCAGATTTTCACCCTCTACAAGATTATCCCATCGTTTTCTGCAACAAAGCAAGGTAAGTTTCCGAAATCCTTCTTTTATGGACGAATTGTTTGAGGTATAAGTGAAGTTTTGAGCTTAAATTATTTCGATTTCGTACACCTAGAGCTGTTCTAGGATACTTCTATTATGCTTCTATGCTGTGCGCGCTCGAAATTGTTGAGAAAATTTAGACATGCAAAAATTGGGGAAATCGGATTTGATTTGGTGCTAATTGGAGTTGAATTAATGTGTTATTGAATGAACTAAGGTTATTGGTGAGATGTTTGTGGCACTAATTGACAATGGGAATAACTTATTCCTAGCGATTTGAGGATTGGTGTTGAAACTCATTTATTTTAAAATTGCTCTATTCTTAAATTTTGGGTTAGGGCTTGATCATATCAAGGTTTTTCTGCTTCTTTTGCAGAATGTCTCATCGCCCGAAAACTCGCTACGCCAACAAAAGAAGATAGAGCACTGACACTGCGCCCGCTGTGGGCAAAACATCCTCAGCCAGAGAAATTTATTCAGCTTGGCCCCGTGAGGAAGGACTCCGATTCGATCTTCCGGATAACCGCCTTCCTGAGCTATCTGTTGATCAGTAGACCCAAACTCATGCCTATTACTACAACCGCCTCCTAGAGTTTTCAATCGAGCCAACTCGATTCGTTCATGACCCAACTCTCAAAGGGCTGAACATATACGATGATGTTCAATCGGTAATCGATTACACAGAAATTTACGACATAGCAGGGACCCCAGAATTATTGTATCTAGACCTAGTTCGACAATGCCTTGCTTCAGCTACGCTCACCTACGTCAACCCGTATGCGCCAGACTTCAACGAGTCTACTTTTTCTTTCTTTGCTGGAGGAAAGAAATACTCACTCAGTATGCCAGATTTTTGTGAAGTCTACGGATTCAGTGTCAGCCGAACTTCTCTCTCACTGCCCAAGTTCACCATCGCTTCAAAGTTCTGGGATATCATAGCCACAAGAAGCTTCAAACCCAACTCGGCCAGATAATCATCAATCCGTAACCCAGCGGTACGAATCGCCGTAAAAGTCCTAAGCAACATCTTGTATGTGAAGGAGGACACTGCAAAGCTGAGGACTGATGAGCTACAATTCATGTACTATCCGCTTAGACGAGTCCTACAAGAATCAGACGGGCTTCATTTCGAAGACAAGGTCTCCGTCAACATGGGAATTATTTTTGCGGCTGCAATTGTGGGTAAAAAGTTGAGAACAGCAGCAAAGGGGCACGACAAAATAGAGAGGATATGGAGTCTTCTAACACCACTCTTCCGCCATTTTGACATCGACCTCTCCTCCACAACTTGTGTGGAGAAGATTGAATACAT
>VBRH01001769.1:42070-55580 GCA_014578085.1 Cardamine resedifolia
GCGAATCTTAAGGTTCTAAACAAGCTTTAAGAACATGTTCAATTTGTTCACAAATTATCTAATCCAAATTCCTTTGCAATTATCTAATTTGCTCACTCTAGGTTCTGCCAGATTATAAATCACACTGTCGTGCTAATTTAACAACCTATGATCTAATTTCTAGGTGATCAAGCCAGAATTAGCATTAAGAACAACCTAGGTGAAGAACTATTAAGTTTGAATCCTAACCAATCAATCAATATATCATTCCATGAAAACCCTAATGAGAATTCTCCAAACCTAACAAGAGATCTACTCACACATTTCAGTTGAAATCAAAGACATGAATAGAATAAATATCATATGAATCAAAAGAGAGAAATAGAAACAGGGGTTCAAAATCTTCTCTCAAAGAAGAACAAAGTAAGATCCGCCCCAAGCTCTCAATCTCCCTTAAAGTTTCTTGCTAAAGCCAAAGATAAAAAAAAATAACAAAACCTAAAAACCCTAATTATATAGGCTAAACACGATTTAGGGTCTTCTGTAAACATATAAAACTTCTGGGCAAAGTTGAAATTCTTCAAAACTTCCTAAAAATCGCCTGTGTGATGTAAATATCACCAGTGTCGATCGACACCATGGTGTCGGTCGACACCAATGGTCAGGAATGAACCAACTTCGTCTTCTCAGCTGCAAAGCTCCAAAATGCTCCAAAATGTCCAAATGATCTCAAATGTTTGTAAACCTGCAAAAGACTCTAAAAGGACTTTAAATACACATAAAAGTCTCGATTATACACATATATCATGGCTTATAAACCCATAAAAACTATGATATATCAACTTCCCCAGACTTAGCTTTTGCTTGCTCTCAAGCAAACAAAAAACTAAACAAGAGAAAGAAGTTTGAAAACACAGAAACTCATTTCGTCATAAGAGCACCACACTCACATTCAACAAGCCACTAGAAATTCTTACCTAACAGGATCCAGACCACCATGTACTTCACCGTAGACATTTGCACCTTTCCTGATTCAACCCAAAATTTCGTAACATAGTTCACAAACACTTCATTGCTGGGTCTCATCTTTGATCTCAATGTCAAGAACCTTCTAGACTCATTCCCATATAATACTATGACAAACCAACCGTACAACACTTGGTACTCTTTCTCTCCCCCAGACTTACTCCTTTCTTATTCTTTTTTTTATATCAAAGGTGTAGGCGAATAATGGTATCACTACAATTTTCTTAACCTCATTTCTAACCTTCGTGTGATCATCTCTTTAAAAGTAAAATAATGAGGTCACTGGAAATTTTCCTATCCCTTTACTAAAAAGAAAATCATCTCATATTTCTGCTTTCATTTTTTTTTAGAATAAGGGAGAGTAGTACTGTTTCTTTTACACAGCTTGTCTTCTGTCAAGTATGAATAAGGAGTCAAGCCCTATGAACATCAGTCACATCGATGAGGTAAAAGGAAAAATTAGAAATAGCTCAGGCTTTAGTAGATTTCTGCTGGAAATATGGGTATCTCAAGTCAACTGGTCAACCTTTGGTTTTTTCATTAGTCTCGGATGCCAGTCAAGTTCAAATCAGTGGTCACTTAGGTTCCTGCAAACGTGGTGGTTTCCTAAAAAAATCATAGTTCCTAACAAAATTTTGACTCAATAAAAATGACTCTAGCTAGGACAACTGACTCTCAAAAACAAAAATAATGTCAGTAACTACCTTCCCCAGACTTGAACAACACTGTCCCCAGTGTTATAGAAGCCTAAGTTTGGTTTAAACCAGTGGGTTGCCTCCCACTCAGCATTTTTAACGTCACGAGCTTAACTGCATTGACGCCTAAGCGTGATGAAAATCCATAGGAGGATCAGGGTGTGGTGGAGGTGGGAGTGGCAATGAATGCCTTTCAGAAAATTGTCGCCTCATCCGTGGTGGAGTATAAGCAGTCGGTGCATGAGAACGACCAAGGAAATGAGGAACAACAGCTGGGAAGGACGTTAGTCTGGGCGGGATACTTATTTTCTCTGCAAAAATCATCAAAAGAAGAAACAAGCACTCTACGATAATCTTGTGGCTTGGTTAACTGTAAAACAATATTTGTACCTTGAAAAGTCTTATTGATGATATCAGATGGTTTGAGTCCAGAAAGTGCATACTTTTGCTTTCCCGGGGTGAATGGAGTGTGAGATGTGGAGCTTTCTGTTTGACAACATCTCTTGGACTTGCAGTATTGGGAAAATCATGGAAACTAGCTATTTCATACAAATCTGGACAAACCCGCAGAGGGTGTTGACCGACACCAGTGGTGTCGATCGACACTGAGTCATTGTGCAGACTCATTGTGTCAAGTGTGAATTGGCGTGGTAGACATTGGTTCGTCTCGTCGAGTCTGGTGTCGACCGACACCCTAGTGGTGTCGATCGACACTGAGCTTGCAGCTTGGGTATCTGTACTTTTTCTACAATTCATCTCTGCAATCTTTGTCTCCATCACAAAAATGTCTTCCTCCACCAACTTGTCAGTGAGTAGAATCTCGTCTTTGAGTCTAGTCCGGAAGAAATGATCACCACACCAATCCTCAAGCTCAGAAGCTTGCTTATTTACTTGCTCACTAAGACCCAACTCCTTGACATATCCAGCAGTAATGTCAGTGGAGGTTTGTACAGAGAATGCTTGATCATCAATAGTGGGTGTCTTTCTCAGCTTGTCCATGTCAAAGTTCATGATCAGATCATCTACATTCAAACCTATCCTTTCGTTCCTCACATCAATCATGACATCAGTTGTAGCCAAGAAAGGTCTTCCTAGAATGAGAGGATCCTTAGGTTCTTCCTTATATTTCAACACCACAAAGTCTGTGGGAATCAAGCAATCTCCAATTTTTACTGGAACATCTTCTAAGACACCTTCTGAAATCCTTTTGGATCGATCAGCCAAGATAAGATAGATCCTCGTCGTCTTGAAAGCAGTCATCCCAAGACTAACAACAACAGGGTGAGGCATCAAGTTAATACTTGATCCAAGATCACAAAGAGAATGAGAAAATCTTCTTGTGGAGATGGCACTAACTTGTTCAGAGACAATCACCTTCTGTTTTCCTTTACTCTTATGTGGGGTCTTGTTTAAGAAAGTTGCGCTAATGTCCTTGGTAAGCAAAGCTCCTTCCTCAGGACTTACATCATTATTAACCATTCTATTAATATACCTCTTGAGTGAAAGTGAAAGCTTGACTGCATAAACTAGAGGGAGCCCAATCATCACCTTATCCATCATTGCTTTGCATCTTGCTTCCTCCATCTCTTGTTTAGACTTCATAGGATTTATGGGGAAAGGAACCTTTGGTTTGTAGACGCGTTCCTCTGAGATTGGCAGCTTCCCAGAACTTTTCGTCTCAGATGACCCTCTATGTCGACCGACACCAACGGTATTACTCGTGTCCTTAGTTAATTTTCCAAGGACTTACTGTTGGTGGTCGTGTCGATTGATACTACCTGAGTGCCGATCGATACCAGAGGCGTGAAGGTCAACATCTGAGTCGTGTCGATCGACACTAGCTTTGTGTCGATCGATACCAGTGGTTTGCAAGTCGACATCTGATGTGTGTCAATCGATGCTACTGAGGTGTCGATCGACACCAGTACCCGAACTCGTCACCTCCTTCATAGTTTGCAGTGGTGTCGAACGACACCCTTCAGCTGTATCGGTCGACACAGGCAGTCCCTCTGTAATCTCTTCTTCAATTTCTTCCAACTCCACGAGTTCATCTACATTTAGACCTTTTTCAGCTCATAATTAAGCTCTTTACCATTCCCCAACATGATGGTGTTGCATTGATACTTTGGATTAGTGTTTGTTCTTCCAGGAAGAACTCTATCTTGCCTTTTAACAGGCCCAGCAGTCTGCGCAACCTGAGTATCCAACTTCTTCACATGAATGTTTAAAGCTTCAAATTTTCCATTCAAATCAGTGTACAGAGTATCAATCTTCCCATTAAAATCAAGTGTGATCTTCTGGTGGCCCTCTAAAATCTGCTCAAGGATATATTCCATCTTACCTTGCTCAATTGGTGCAATAGGTGTCTGGTAAGATGATGATCCATAATTCCTGCTGAAGTTGTTGTTCTGGAAAGGCTTATGGTACTGAGGCTTAGAGATATAACTAGAAGAGTTATGATTACCTGTGAAGATGCTCCTCTGACCCTGAAAACTATTTCTGAATCGCACCCAAGCACATCAAGGGTGGTGTCGGTCGACACCAATGGTCAGGAATGACACCAACTTCGTCTTCTCAGCTGCAAAGCTCCAGAATGCTCCAAAATGTCCAAATGATCCCAAATGTGTGTAAACCTGGAAAAGACTCTAAAATGACTCTAAAGACACATAAAAGACTCGATTATACACATATATCATGGTTTATAAACCCATAAGAACCATGATATATCACTAGCTATATCCCGAGCTCACTTGAAAGAGGATGAAAAAGACGCTAGATACTGCAGGCTATTCGCAGAAAATCTCCATGATCCGACAGCCGAATGGTTCACCGAACCAAAAGCAAACTTGATAGATAACTTTAACTAGTTAATGTGGTTTTTTCTCAAATAGTAATTTGTTTTTATGAACCCAAAAATTTCAGAAGCTAATTTATGGAACCTCGCCCAAGGTCCCGACGAATCTCTCTGATCTTACGTAACCAAGTTCAAAGAGATCAAAACAAGAATCGACGACGTAAACGACAAAGTAGCTCTCGCAGCAATGAAAAAGGCCTATGGTTCTCTTTGAATTTAGAGAAGAACTTATAGTCAGACCTCCAACCACTTTAAACGATGCCTTACACCGAGCTTTAAGTTGGGCCGTGGCGGAGGAAGAAATGGATGTTCTTACTCAGCGATATAACGAATCCCAAAATCAAAATTACCCCCAGGGAACGAAATGAGTCAGAAAAAGAGAGATACAAGGACAATCCCCTTACACAGTAAGCAGCCCACCAGCGAAGACCGACAATGTCGACTTAAATAAGTATTGCACGCTTCACAAGAAAAGAGGGTACTCAACGGAGGAGTGCTGTAGATTAGGACGCCTGCTTACCGTAAAACATGCATCAAGAGAGCTCCTTGACATAGATCATGAACAAGAAAACCTAAAAATGATTCGCAATAGTAACCAGCAAAAAAGCTCGCCACCAAAAAGGGAACGATCCCCGGAAAACGAACAGAATCCGCCTCCAGCGGCCTCAAAACCAAGGATCGAACTTATATTCAAAGACCTATCTATATGCCGGGGATCGATAAACGCTGCGATATCACATATGTCAATCTCAAGACATCCGATATGCCCCCTCAAAAAGACATCCGGTAAAACGTACAAACCCATAATCCCGATGCGTATAGATTTTATCTTAAGAGGGTCAAGACTGTGCCAAGATTCGGTTAATTCAATCAAACCATACGAGTAACGTGCAGACCCAGAACAAAAGGGAAATCTCTCACCCAAAAGCAGCGATACCACAATAACATTTTGGGAAAACAAAACATCGATGCTGGACAAACCACACGATGATGCTCTCATGAAAAGATTATACGCCAGTGGTTTCGACCTAGCATGAGTCATGATCGACACCGGAAGCTCTGTCGATCTCTTGTTCTATGACGCCCGACGGAAAATAGGAATAAAAGATTCAGAGATCCTCAGAGCAAAAATACCCTTGAGCGGTTTCGCTCTGCATGATAAAACTCCTCGTAATAGTAGGATCGTTATGTAAATTAATCGAGTTCGTAGTCGTGGATTGACCGACACCATTTAACGTGATACTTGGCAGACCTTGGGTTCACACTACGAAGGCAATAGCATCCACGTATCATCAATGCGTTAAATTCCCAACTCTGGAAGGATTGAAAACGATACGAGGAAGCCAAAAATCTTAACGAACTTGCTACCTGGGCGGATTCAGGCAAGCCGAGAAATCTGCAGTATAACAGTTACAAAAAACCAGCGAACTAGAGGAGCTTACGATCGTCAGAGGCAATGATCCTAGCGTTCTGGACACCAATAAAATGCCGATAACTCAAGTCTGTATCGGCGAAGATTTCCCAGACCGCTGCGTAGGGATCAGATCCGATATAACTGCAAAATTAGGAACGAGATGATTCCATTTTTAAGAACGAATGCATGGACATTCGCGTGGTCCACCAAGGACATGCAGGGTATCAATATGAAATTCACTTCCCACGAGCTACATGTCAATCCAATTGTAAAACTGATAAAACAAAAAGGCGAAAGCTCGGACATGAGCTGGCGCAAGTAGTTAACGACGAGGTTAATTGCCTCCTAAAAGTGGGATCGATTAGGGAGGTCAAGTACCCCGATTGGTTAGCTAACTCTGTGACAGTAACTAAGAAAAATAGGAAATGGTGCGTTTGCATCGACTTCACCGATCTAAATAAAGCATGCCCCAAGGACAATTTCCCATTACCGCACATCGACCAGCTAGTCGAGGCAACCGCCAGGCACCAACTGCTTTCATTCATGGATGCCTTCTCAGGGTACAATCAAATACTGATGCACCCAGAAGACCAAGAGAAAACCGCTTTCATTACCGATCGAGGCATTTACTGCAACAAGGTAATGCCCTTTGGGCTAAAAAACACCAGGGTAACCTACCAACAGCTCGTAAATAAGATGTTTGATGACCAACGGAAAAACGATGGAGGTATACATCGATGATATGCTCGTAAAATCGTTTAACAAAAACCAACACGTCGCCAAGTTAAAGAATGCTTTGATATTCTTAATCGCTATGGGATGAAACTCAACCCAGCTAAATGCACTTACGGGTTAGCGTCAGGAGAGTTAGTTGGGTACCTCCTCACCAAACGCAGGATCAAAGCCAGTCCTAAACAAATTAGAACCGTCCTAGATATGCCCTCCCCAAAGACCACACGCGAAGTGCATAGATTAACCAGAAGAATTGCCGCACTAAATCGATTCTTAGCGCGGTCTACTGAAAAATGCCTCCCGTTCTACAATCTATTGAAAGGGAACAAAAAGTTTGTTTGGAACAATGACTGCGAACTCGCTCTCCACGATCTAAAAACGTATTTAACCGAACCACCAATCTTATCAAAGCCCGAAGAAGGCAAACCACTATATCTTTATATTGCAGTCTCTGCAGCTGCAGTGAGCAGTATGTTAGTCCGCGAAGAGGAGAACGAGCAGAAAAACTAGCTTTAGCCGTAGTCATGTTGGCTCGCAAACTAAGACTGTATTTTCAATCACATTAAGTGGTCGTAATGACCACTCAGCCAATTTGAATTATACACCACAGCCTGAGCCAATCCGGATGACTTGAAAAATTGGCAATTGAGTTAAGTGAGTACAATATCGAATATAGGCCACGAGTCTCCCTAAAGGCCCAAGTCCTCGCTGACTTCGTGGTATAGCTCTCGCCCGAACCTCATAACAGTACGGACGCACCAAAACAATGGAAACTTTATGTCGATGGATCCTCGTCAAGACACGGATCCGGATTGGGTACCATATTTACTTTGCCTAAAAGGGAATATATAGAACAATCGTTCCATCTGGGTTTCGACGCTTCTAACAACGAGTCAGAATATGAAGTCCTAATTGCGGATTTGAGATTGGCTATCGCCTTACATGCAAAATATATGTTTTCTCATAGCGACTCCCAGCTCGTCACTAGCCAATTTCATGGCAAGTACAAAACAAGAGATGAACAAATGGAACCCTACCTCGAAGTAGTAAAAGGGATGACGTCTCATTCTGAGTCATTCGAACTAATACGCATACCTTGAGGTGAAAACTCATTGGTCGACATACTAGCAGCCCTCCCCTCGCGTCAACTTATGATCCTTGTATAAAGAGAGTCATCCCGGTTGAGGGAATAGAAAAAGCCAGCATAGACGTAGCTCTTAAAGCGTTATCCATAAACAATATTGAACTCAATAAGGTGACATAAACACCAAACCTGCCATGGATAGCGGAGAATCCGAAGTCGTAGGAAACATTCAGGACGACGCTGATCCAAAGCCAGATTGGCGGATCCCGGTCAAAGAATACATCAAGCATATAACGCTTCCACTAGATAAATGGCAAGCGCACAAGCTGAAAATCCTAGGGGCTAAGTATTGCATTATCGACAACAAGTTGTATAAAAGAAGCATCTCTGGTCCGTACTTGATATGTTTACATGGCGATGATGCACTTAACGTGATGACCAAAGTACATGAAGGATCTTGCAGGAACCCTCCCAGAGGTCGATCTCTAGTCATAAGAATTTAATGACATGGATATTTTTGGCCCACCATGGTCACAGATTGCGAGTTATACTCAGTCCGCTGTGATAAATGCCAGAGGCACGCCCCAATGATATACCAACCTACCGAACTGCTTTCATCTGTTTCGGCACCATAACCGTTTGTGAGACCAGTCAAGAAATCCAGAACGCAGCAGCTCTGTTTTTTTCTTAGTCCTAACCGATTATTTCATGAAATTAATTGAGGTAGAAGCCCACTAGCAAGTCACAGAGAACCAAGTAAAGAATTTCCTGTGGCAAGACATAATATGCCGCCACGGATTACCGTACGAAATCGTGACAGATAATGGCACGCAGCTCACTTTGAAACTAATAAAATATTTTTGCAATACTTGGAAAATATGGTTGACCAAATCAACACCGAGGTAACCCCAAGAAAACGGGCAAGCTGAGGCCGCGAATATATCTGTTTTAGATAATCTAAAAAAAGACTAGATGAAAAGAAAAGTCTTTAGAGTAACAAACTCCCAAGGGTACTGTGGTCTTGCCATGCTACTCCTCGAAAAGGGACTCATGAGACCCTCTTCTCACTCACTTACGAGATGGAAGCAGTTGTCCCCGCCGAGGTAACTGCTCTAAACTTAAGGAGATTATTGTGTCTAGTAAATAAATGTGTGAACGACGAGATGATACAACATAGCCTTGACACTATTGACGAGAGGCGAGATCGCGCCCTTATACACATTCAAAACTATCAACAACCAACTGCCAGGTTCTACAACTCCAAATTTAGAATCAGAAGATTTTCTGTTGGAGAGTTCGTCTTAAGGAAAGTATTCGATAATAAGAAAGAGTTCAACGTGGGCAAATTGAGAGCCTGATGGGAAGGTCCCTACCGCGTTACCAAGATTGTCAAAGATGGCGGGTATAAGCTCGAACAACCAAACGGAGTACCAGAAATCCGATCATGGAATGCCATGAACCTTAAAAAGTATTATCACTGACCACTTGAAACAAATTGAACTACGTGTGGCTTGATCCCCTGACGGGGTATGTAGGCATCTCCCCCAAGAGTGCAGCCACCCACTTCGATTATTCCTTTGTGTTACAGGCTCACACGGCGATCAATGAAGCAAAAAGGTGGACCGAGATAAGTCAAGAGATTATCATGTCCGACGAACAGACCCGAGCCCTTGTTAATTATGTAGTGTGTTGCGGCATTGAATGTCAATGAAGTTTCACTCTTTTTATGCTTTTTCTATATCTAAGTGTCAAAAATATTATGATCAACTTATACTTGTTTAAAATGGTCTCTTAACGATCAAAAGGTTTACGATCTCTAAATGATCTTTTGTTTAAAACTCCATCTCCAGGCAATCCCGATCTGGGTCTTAAAAGCTGACATATTTACGAGCTCTACTTATACTTGTTCAAACGATCTCTAAACGATCAACATATTTACGACTGAATCGCCCAGGCGATCAGTTTAACAATATACATATGTGCCTAATCTTGAGCCGGACCTCATACATTGATATTTGTGATCTATTCTCTCTCTTGTCTTGTAAACCAACACGAGTTATTCAAGATCCGAGCAAAAACAAAACGAAGAAGAAAAGAAGTCAGAAACCTTTGACATTTTAGCCTCCCTTAGGCCCTTTATTCATTGGATAAAAACTCTCTTGGGTACCAAAGTCAAATGGATTAAAGCCCTTCCAGGCACGAGTCAAAGTAAAAGGAAAAGAGCAAATAAAAAAAAGAGCAAATAGGAGCAAAGGGAGGATATCTCTGTAAGTGGCGCTTAGCCACGAGTAGGGTTGTCCTCCGCGTTAACAATTGTGTTTGACGCATATTGATCAATAACCCAAACAGCTCCGGTCTCAGCATCCTTCATTATCATTTAGTCTTTCGAGATCTGAGGGAGAGAAAGCTTGCGAACTGAGAAGTCAGATTCTTGCACCGCGGTAAACTCATCAGTATATTGCTCCTTCAGCTAGTTCAGTTTAGCAACCTCGGTGTCAAGGTCAAATATGTCCTTTTTAATCACTAGATCCAGAAATTCAAGGTTCGCTTCGACCTCTTGAAGTTGGATCTCCTTATTCGCTTTGATCTTTTTCTTCTCCAACTTTGCCTTAACTAGTTCGAGGGAGGCAAGGTACCCTTCAACAACTTCTCTTTTTTCCGAGCTTAACCGCCTTGCGCAGTTCTTCATCCCAAGCGGACTGCAAAGAGAATTTTTCTTCAGCAATGGAGTTGAATTTAGATTCCAAGGTCGCTTTTTATTCCTGAAGGATAAATAGCTAGTATGTTGCCTTACGAAATTTCTCCCTGCTTTCATCATGATCGATCTTGGTGCATAAAAGCTGAGATTGCAAAGCTTCAAGAGCTCCCAGTCGCTCATCGTCCCATTCTTTGGGAGCTTGCATGTTCCGTACGGTGTTGCCGTGTTGGTAAGGTCTTTAACCATTGTTTTCATTTTGTCAAGCTCTTCAGCTCGAGGACCGTCGGCAATTTTCCTCTCATAGGAGGCAACCATGCGATTCACACATGCCATTAGCTGACAACATATATCAAACGTTGATAAAAAATGGTCTAAGTCGTGTCAGCTCGTAAAACAATAATAAAGTTATGGTTAAGATTCTAACCAGACCGTACACATTGGCTTTGTCTGTGTACTCATCGCGACATGCCATGTTTTTAAAAGCTGTGATTTGACACCTAGCCGATTTAAAATGCCTTATGAGAGTTGCCATACTGGCAAGGTCATTGGTAACTAGCCCATCTCGATGATGCTCGAATTTCCAACGGTACGCTTTCCTCGAGAATGCACCGCTGGAAGAAAAGTTTGCACTGGCGTTTTTTGTACGAAGTTCATTGCCTTGGTAGGCCGAGCAAGAGCTGTACACGCAAACTCTTTTTAGCAACGAATATAACAAAGAAGAACGGGTTAGGTCGAAAAACTTACGACGAGGTTCGATCACTAGAGGAGCAGGAATATAAGTATGCATTCGAGTCTTTTATATGTCTTTCGAGTCTTTTTAGAGTCTTTTACAAGTTTACACACGTACGAGATATTTTGGACAGTTTGGAGCGTTTCTGGAGCTTTTGTAGCTGAGAAGATGAAGCTTGGCGTCCGTGACCGTGTGTGTCGATTGACAGCACCATTGTGTCGATCGACACGAGCAACCACGGTTTGGAAGTCTGTTCGAGAACCATTGGTTTCGATCGACACAGCACTTTGTGTCGATCGACACGGGCCAACATCACACGAAGAAAATAAGTTTTAAAGAATTGCAAAAGTGGCCTAGAAGTTTCTGAAGTTTACAGAAGACCCCAGATCGTGTTAAGCATTATAAATAGGGTTTTGAGTTTTATTTTTAGGTATCTTGTTCTTTGTTTTACTTTGAAGAAGTTTAAAGAGTTTTGGAGCTTTGGGGCTGAACTGATTTCCTTGTACTCCTTTGAGAGAAGATTTCAGACCTCTGTTCCTTTATTTCTTTGATTTATATGATATCTATTTTATTCATGTCTTTGATTTCAATTGTCAATTGAAATCAAAGACATGAATAAAATAGATATCATATAAATCAAAGAAATAAAGGAACAGAGGTCTGAAATCTTCTCTCAAAGGAGTANGTAGTCATACTAACTCTGTTGTGCTTCATGCTGGTCACCAAGTCCTTGAACCTCTCGATATGATCCATGGGATGCTCATGAGCCAATCCATGGAAGGGATGCTGACCAACCAAAGTGTAATAGGAAGGTTTCAGCTCAAAATCAGCCCTCTGGAAGGAAGGGAGTCTGATTGCAGACCTGTTCGCATAGAACTCATCAGGCCTGTTGTAATCCCCGAGAGTATGTCCTCTCGCAGCTTGCGCTTGAAATGCAGCTTGCCATTCGTTTCCTGCGCCAATTGTAGTGACCGGCACTATGGGATTTCCATCCGCATCCAGTCTCTAACCTTGCTCATTGCACACATGACCCTCTTGGTCTCTAAGTACACCAGCTTCATCCGGACGTAAAATCACAGGATTAAACATGACTGCTGATGTCTTCTATGCTTTTCTTCTCGTTCTCTCTAACTTAGCAAGCTCTTGGTTTGGTAGAATCAAAAGTTGTTTGTCTTTATGCTCCTGTTAACACGATTAGGCATTCACCTGAGACACACCAGACAAAAGAAAGAACGAAATTAGTAAAACAGAAAATAAATACTTAGTCTAAATTCTCTACTTAAATCTATTATAAACTCAAAAGAGTCCCCGGCAACGGCGCCAAAAACTTGATAGACTCAGGTTTTAACCCAAAATAAATACTGCAAGTGCACATACAAACGTAGTAGTATATAAGGGATCGAATCCACAGAGACTCAAAGATTTCACAATATATTATAAAAGTATAAAATTAAGCTAAGTAAAATCAAAATATAAAATAAAGCAATGCAGAAAATAAATAAACGAGAGATAATCAATTAGAGGAAAACGTCAGGCCAGGGAATTTCTCAGGAAATCAAGTAATGACGATCAATTGGTTGGTCGGAATCAAATTACGAATCAGCTCTAGAACTCAAATCACTACGATATAATTAACCAACTATCGTTGCGAAAATTCGCTATGTCTAACACCCTAGAAACCAAATCTCTTTGCGAATCTAAAAGTCTAAACAAGCATTAAACACAAGTTCGATATGTTCACAAATTATCTAAACCAAATCTCTTTGCGAATAGCTAATTTGGTTAACACAAGTTTGATATGTTCACAAATTATCTAAACCAAATCTCTTTGCGAATAGCTAATTTGCTCTTTCTAAAAGCCTAAACAAGCATTAAACACAAGTTCGATATGTTCACAAATTATCTAAAACAAATCTCTTTGCGAATAGTTAATTTGCTCACCTTAGGTTTAATCAGATTCTAAATTACACCGTCGTGTCAATTTAACAACCTATGATCTAGATTCCAGGTGATCAATCTAGAACTAGCAGTAAGAACAACCTAGATGAAGAACTAGCAAGATATGAATTACAACCAGCCATATCAATCAATCAGTCCATGAAACCTATGAAAACCCTAAACCTAACTAGAGATCTACTCACACATATCAATTGAAATCAAAGACATGAATAAAATAGATATCATATAAATCAAAGAGATAAAGAAACAAGAGTTCAAAATCTTCTCTCAAAGGAGTACAAAGAAATCAGATCAGCCCCAAAGCTCCAAAACTCTCTAAACTTCTTCAAAGTAAAACAA
>VBRH01001770.1:0-14809 GCA_014578085.1 Cardamine resedifolia
TTCATCATCAAGGAAGTTCGCCCCTATGGAGCTGTAGTGTTGCTGGATACTACAGGAACTGAGTTTATTGTTAATGGTCAGCATCTCAAGCAATATCTCGCTGAATCAGCCATCGCAGAAGGAGAATCTTTCCCCTTAGGCAGTGCTCCTCAAGCCTAAATGGCTAATCAAGTCAAGCTAATAACTTAAACCAAGCGCTTGGTGGGAGGCAACCCACCGGTGAGTGTAAATACCTTTTAAAATTAATTTTTTTTTGTTTCTAACTTTTGGTTTTAGTTCTAAGTATTTCAGGTATATATAAATTAAAAAATAAACTCGCACAGGTACAGACGGAGCACCCGCTCAGGGACCAAGAGGATTTTTTGGAAAATCCAAACGCGGAAACAGGGAAGTGTTCCTTTTCTAAAACGGTTTTGAGTTTTAAAAATCAGGAAAGTGTTGATGTTGTGTTATTGAACGAATTAAAGTTGTTTGCGTGATGTTTGGGGCGTGAATTGGCAATGAGAACAATTTATTTCTAGCGATTTGAAGATTGGGGCTGAACTCTACATATTTTTTAAATCGATTTGTTCTTGATTTTGGGATAAGGTTTGATGAGATCCAGATTTTTCTGCTTGTTTTGCAGAATGTCTCATCGCCCGAAAACACGCTACGCCAACAAAAGAAGAAAGAGTACTGATACCGCGCCAACTACGGGCGAAACATCGAGCGTTACAGCAGAGTACTCTGCTTGGCCTCGTGAAGAACGACTCCGGTTCGATCTTCAGGATAACCGCCTCCCTGAGCAATCTCCTAATAAGTGGACCCAAACTCATGCTTATTACTACAACTGCCTCCTAGAGTTTTCAATCGAGCTAACTCGATTCATTCATGACCCAACTCTGAAAGGGCTGAAGATATACGATGCTGAAGATATACGATGTTGTTGATTCGGTAATCGCTTACACAGAAATTTACGACATGGCAGGGACCCCGAAATTGCTGTACCCGGACCTGGTCCGACAGTGCCTCGCCTCAGCTATGCTCACCTATGCCAACCCATCAGCGCCAAACTTCAATGAGGCTACCTTTTCTTTCTTTGCTGGAGGAAAGAAATACTCACTCAGTATGCCAGATTTCTGTGTCAGCAGAACTTCACTCTTGCTACCCAAGTTCACCATCGCTTTTAAATTCTGGGACATCATAGCCACAGGAAGTTTCAAACCCAACTCGGCCAGCCAATCGTCCATTCGCAACCCAGCAGTGCTTGTCGCCGCAAAGATCCTAAGCAACATCTTGTATGTGAAGGAAGACACTGCAAAGCTGAGGACAGATGAACTACAATTCATTTACTATCCGATTAGATGAGTCATACAAGAATAAGATGGACTTCACTTCGCAGACACGGTCTCCGTCAACATGGGCATTATTTTTGCGTCTGTTATTATGAGCAAAAAGATGAGAACAATAGTAAAGGGGGCATGGCAAAACAGAGAGGATAGGGAGTCTTATCACGCCTCTATTCTGCCATTTCGACATCGACCTCTCCTCTGCAACCTGTGTGGAGAAGATCGAGTACATCGATACCAACTACCTCATTCACTGCGAGATTCTCCGGGATGAGAGCACATACCATTTATGCGACAAAAACAAGAACCCTCTATTTTCCAAGCTCCCGATCACGAACCTGTGAACCGCTGCCAACTTGCGCTTTCTCCCGGAAGCGCTACACCGCCAGTTCACTAAGATCAAGAAGAGGGCAGTGACTCCCCTACCACCACCGAGAGTCTATGAGAGTAACACCACTTTTTCAAACATTGTACTATCCATTTTCTATTTTTTTTTTCTGCTTTTACTTATCTTCTCGCCTAACTCTAGATAAATTTCACACTGTCTGGGGGAGGGTGTTGCTACTAATATTGTTTGCTTCTTTTGTTTTCTTTGAGTCGTTTTCATGTTTTCTTTGAGTCAATTTGTTTTATTATTTTATTGAGTCAAAAACTTGTTGGGAATCAGGACCTTATTCTATGATGATATGAACCGTTTATGTACTTTTAACTATCCTCCAAGTGACCATTACAGCAGAACTTTGAGTACACGGACAAGCTGGAACACCACGACATCGGATCTCTCCCTTTCCAGAATATTTCACAATCGAGGTTCCATCGGAAAGACATAAACTTTGCTATACTTGAACCTAATATTGACTGAAAATCTTCTTGTTAAGGGCACTAGATTAGGGAAACGAGTTCATATTCAGGAACTTCTTATCCTTTTACCGCTCTTTGCTGATCTTGAATAGCTAGCTCATCTTTAGCTAGTACTAACCCTGAACCTTATCTCCTTTCAGACCACTTGCCCTCTTGTTTTTCCCTGTCATATATGCAGATATGTTCAAAAGGGTTGGAGAGAAAAGAATCGACACAGCTTCTAAATCACTTTTCCCTAAAGACACCAAAAAGAAGAAGTAACGTGATAAAGCAAAAAGTGGAGCACCTACTCCACATAGAGCGCCTGCTCAGTTACAAAGCGAGCACCTGCTCAGAATTCGGGAATATGATTCAAAAGAAAAGAAACGATCTTCACTTGCGTATGTGCCAGTAACATGAAATTTTCGTGCCAGAGAGACACCACACCTCATTAATACCCTCTTCATCTAAAAAAAAAAACAATGATGAAAAGTGGTGAGTTAGTAACTCAAAAGTGTGTCTCTCAGCACGAAGGAAATACCTAAGGAAGATGGATACCAGACGTGGAGATGGAAGATTTCAAGAAGGGAAGAGTGATTAAGAGGTTGTGGAACCTGAATAGATCCATTCTCTCTTGCAATTTTGTGCGATATCCTGCATCCTTTACAAAAATCAGGTAATCCTTAAACACTCTGAACTCCACTGCTAAACTAGCCCTTTAAATCCCTAGCGTCGTCTACCCTGAATAGTGCCTATAATGAGAAGCTCACGCCACCTCCTAAATTAATGTAAAGAGTTTATTGTCTGGAAATGGAGCTTTTGTAGATCTGAGATCGTAAGTATGGAACATGTTGGAGGGGTTTTTGGTAAGGAAGTGCCACTCATGTTTTGAATTATGTAGTCTGCAGGTTGTAGCGTAGAGTACGGTTACTGAGAATTTGCGAGTTCTCGTGTTTTCAAACCTTTCTTTTATGCTTGGTTATGAGTTTTGTTTGAGGACAAACAAAGATCTAAGTCTGGGGGAATTGATGTGTTGCGTTTTTAACGCATTCTAACAGTTATTGATCTGGGTATCGGATCGATCGATCCAACAAAGCTATAACAAGTTCGTGCAACGTGTGGCGGTCAATTGTAGTGGTAGCCTACCGCTACACTATGCTTGTATCGATTATGGCAGTCCATCCATAGCGGTCAAACGACCGCTACAGGTTTCTCCTGGAAGTATGTTTGCGTGCAACGTGTGGTGGTCCATCCATAGCGGTTACCTTCCGCCACCAGCTATATGCAATGTGTGGCGGTCCATCCATAACGGTCACCTACCGCCACCAGCTGCATGTAATGTGTGGCGGTCCATCCATAGCGGTCACGTACCGCCACCAGCTGCAATCCCTTAAATCCGGAAAATGATCCCATCCACTCACATTTGAATTCAAATGTGAGGCTCCTCCTTAGGCTACAATTTTAGGGTTGCATATTATTGATCTGGGTATCAGATCGATCGATCCATGTTTGGATCGATCGATCCAACAAAGCGTGAGAAACCAGATCGATCGATCTCATTTGGATCGATCAATCCAACTAAGCGTAAGAAACCAGATCGATCGATCCAACCTAGATCGATCAATCCGAGTTCCAGCGGCTGCAACCCCATAAATCCGGAAAATGTTCCTATGCACTCACATTTGAATTCAAATGTGAGGCTCCTCCTTAGGCTCCAATTTTAGGGTTGTAAACCTTTTGTTTAGCTCTATATATATGTTGTAACACTCCTCATTAAAATTAATTGAATCAAGTATTCTTGTTACTACTCTCTAGTTATTATTCTCTCATGTTCTTCATGTTCTTCATACTCATTACTCTCTATCACTCTCTCTAATCTTATTCCGCTTATTCTAACATGGTATCAGAGCTTTAGATCTTATTCTTCATCTTATTCTTCTTCTATTCGCTTCTTTAACAAACTTTCCAACCAAATCTCTCAAAATCTTTTAGTTTAAAACATGGAAAACTCAAAAGCCATGGTAATTCCCGTTATCCTCAAAGGAGGAAACTATTTGCTGTGGTCTAGGACCACAAGAACTGTTCTTTGTGGCCGTGGCCTATGGAGCCATATTGAAAAGGGTAGAACTTTGAAAGAAGCTACCAAAGTTCTTGTGGAAGAAACCATCACGGAAGGAGAAGATGAGGTGGCTCTTGAGAAGGAAGCCAAGTGGTTTCAAGAACTTGCCATTCTCCAAAACTCTCTTGAAGTTTCAATACTTGAAGCTTACTCCTATTGTGAGAATGCAAAGGAGCTGTGGGATACACTCAAAATTGTGTATTGAAACGTGTCAAATTTGACAAGGGTGTTTGAAGTAAAGAAGGCCATCAACAACCTTAGCCAAGAAGGTATGGAGTTTACTAAACACTTTGGGTGTTTAGATCTCTATGGGCTGAATTTGAGATGTTGAGGCCGAATACTTTGAACCCGGTGGTACTCCATGAAAGGAGAGAACAAGATAAGGTGTTTGGCCTCTTGCTCACATTGAATCCAACATTCAACGACCTCATCAAGCATATCCTAAGGGCTGATAAGCTTCCAAACCTTGATGAGGTCTGCGCACAAGTTCAAAAGGAGCAAGGCTCTCTTGGACTCTTTGGGGAAAAAAGAAGAACTTCCCACGGGAAACAAAAGAGGGTACCGGCAAGAGGAGAGAGTTTGTCACCACTGCAAGAGGAAGGGTCATCTCAAAGACAAATGTTGGGTTCTCCATCCTCATCTCAGGCCAAACAAGTTCATGGACTCAAGGGGCAACCACTTCCATGCATCTGGTTCAGAGCAAAAGGAAGGAGAGGCCATGACTGCTTCTTATGGAGATGTTGTGAGGAAATCAGATTTGGAAGCTCTCATTCGGTCTATTACCTCTCTAAAGGAATCCGGTACCACTCTCTTTGCTAGTAATTCAAATAAAACACTAGTTATAGATTCGGGTGCTTCTCACCATATGATTAGTAACCTGAATATTATTGATAATATAAATCCAACCACGGGTAATGTGGTAATTGCTAACGGTGATAAGGTTCCCATTAAGGGAGTAGGTGATTAGAAGTTATTTGACAAGAACCCAAAAGCCTTCTATATGTCTTCCTTTACATCGAATTTGTTATCGGTGAAAAATGCAATTTGTTATCTCAATTGTTATGCTACATTTGGGCCTAATAGTGTTCATTTTCAGGATATTGAGACCGTAAAAGTACTTGGAGAAAGAAATTCAAAAGGAGATATATATGTTCTTAAGAATACTTCACCAAATTCTTCTACATTGCTATCTTCAAATTCGTGTGTTACTGTTAGTTTCAATGCTATGTGGCATGCTAGATTAGGACATCCTCATTCTCGTGCTCTTGAATTGATGTTGCCTAATGTCTCTTTTGATCATTCTAGTTATGAGGCTTGTATTCTTGGTAAACATTGCAAAACCGTGTTTCCAAAAGCTTCAACCATTTATGAAAATTGCTTTGACTTAGTTCATTTGGATGTTTGGACCTCACCATGCTTATCTAGGGATAATAATAAGTATTTGGTGACATTCATAGATGAAAAATCGAAATACACTTGGATCACATTACTTCCATCTAAAGATCGTGTGTTTGATGCTTTCATTAACTTTCAAAATTATGTCACTAATCATTTTAATGCTAAGATTAAGATGTTTAGAACGGACAATGGTTGAGAATACATAAGCCACAAATTCAAAGATCATCTAGCAAGACACGGCATCATGCACCAAACAAGCTGCCCTTACACGCCACAACAAAATGGAGTGGCGGAAAGGAAGTGACATCATGCACCAAACAAGCTGCCCTTACACACCACAACAAAATGGAGTGGCGGAAAGGAAGAATCGATATCTCATGGAAGTTGCAAGGTCTATGATGTTCCATGCAAATGCACCAAGAAGATTTTGGGGAGATGCGGTTATGGCTGCATGCTATCTCATCAATCGGATTTCGACCAAAGTCCTAAAGGACGTGTCACCGTTTGAGGTACTTAACAAAACCAAACCATCAATTGATCACTTACGAGTATTTGGATGTGTTTGTTTTATGTTAGTACCAGGAGAGTAAAGGAACAAGCTAGATGCAAAGAGCATTAAGTGTATGTTCCTCGGCTATTCCAAACTCAAAAGTGTTATACGTGTTATTATATCACCACCAACCGCACTTTAGTGTCTAGAGATGTGAAGTTCTTCAAGGATCAAGGATATCATGACAAGAAGGATTGGGAGGAAATAAAGGACTTATCACACTCACCATCCAATCGTGCCGCAAGTTTATGATTCCCCCTAGATCATCTCGAGATTCAAACTCCACAAAGATCAAGGGATGCCGAAGAAATAAAGGAGGCTGCTAATAGTGAGGAGGCTATTTAGGTGGCTAATCCACCAATCGATCTAGACCCAAGGCCAACCATTCAAGAAGAGGAAACGTAGTACAAGGCTCCGTTTCTACTACAACAATCAGGCCGTAGCTCACCCAATTCAATCCGTATGTTCACTTGACCTCTTGCCTACCGATCATCAAGCATTTCTTGTAAGATCGAGCTAGACCAGATACCTCAAAGCTATGAGGAGGCTAAGGAAAGAAAGGAATGGATAGATGCGGTTGATGATGAAGTTGCAGCCATGAGCCGCAATCACACATGGGATGAAGCGGATCTTCCACCCGGGAAACGAGCGGTTAGTTCTAAGTGGGTCTTCACAATCAAATATTTTAGCAATGGAGACATTGAACGGCACAAAGCTCGCTTGGTCGCACGAGGTTTCACTTAGACCTATGGAGAAGATTAAAAGGACACCTTTGCTCCCGTAGCTAAGCTTCACACGGTAAGAGTTGTGCTTTCTTTGGCTACTAACCTCTCTTGGGAGTTGTGGCAGATGGATGTCAAGAATGCATTCCTTCAAGGATAGTTAGAAGAAGAAGTGTACATGACCCCTCCGGGAAAGTTCCATTGCTCCCGGAAAGGTTCTACGCCTTAGGAAAGCTATCTATGGATTAAAGCAATCACCATGACTTGGTAACACAAGTTGAGTATGACACTCAAGAATAAAGATTTCAAGAGATCTGAAGCCGATCACACTTTGTTCACACTACAAAGTTTCCAAGGTAGCACTGTGGTTCTCATCTATGTGGACAATCTTATCATCTCCGGCGATGATAAGGAGGGTATTCAATCAACCAAAACTTTTCTTAAATCTTCCTTTGATATTAAAGACCTTGGGGAACTAAAGTACTTCCTAAGAATTGAAGTTTGTCGTTCTCCGGACGGCTTATTCCTTTCACAAAGGAAGTACACACTTGATCTTTTGGATGAGACAGGAAAACTTGGAGCAATACCAGCTAAAACTCCATTCATAGATGGCTACAAGGTCAAGCGAAAGGGAGAGAACGAAGAAGAAGAAGAAGAGGATAAACCATATGAAGACCCGGCACAATACCGCCGGCTTGTAGGTAAGCTAATCTACCTAACCATTACTAGACCTGACCTTTGCTTTGCTGTAAATCAGGTTAGTCAACACATGAGAGAGCCAACAAAGTATCATTGGAGTACGGTGGAACGAATCCTTAGATATCTCAAAGGGAATCCGGGCCAAGGTATTTGGATGGGAAGAAACGCAAACACTGAGATCGTAGGATATTGTGATGCGGATTATGCCGGTAATACGGTGGACAGAAATTCAACCACTGGCTATTACACATTCATTGGTGGAGACTTGGTAACTTGGATGTCGAAGAAGCAAAAGGTGGTAACTTGGAAGTCGAATACCGGGCAATGAGGAAGCTCACAAACGAGCTAACTTGGCTCAAGTCTCTCCTCAAAGATCTCGGCATTGAATCCTCGAGCCCCATCACCATGCATTGTGACAACCATGCCGCCATTCACATCGCATACAACTCCGTCTTTCATGAGCAGACCAAACACATTGAGGTGGATTATCACAAAGTCCGCAAGAAGATCGAAGAGGGAGTAATTCTTCCATGCTTTACTCGAAGGAAAGATCAATTGGCGGACATCTTCAATAAGGCTGCAAGTCTCAAAGTTTGTACTCACATCTACAGTAAACTTGGGCTTGTAGACCTCTCACGCCCTTGATTTTGCTCCAAGTTTCCCTTAACATAGTTTTTATCCAAAGAGGTTTTTCTATGTTAAGGTATTTAATGAGGTGATGCTTCATGGGGTTCCAAGCTTAGCCTTTGCCTCATTGATATATGCTGAAAGCGTGCGGTATAAGAATTATTTTCTAAAGCAAATTAACACGCAGTAGTAGTGAAGATTCAATCCAGAGGACCAGCAATACACTCTAATTTTGTGAGACAAAATATTAACTAAGCAATTCAAAGGGATTTGTGATTTCGTAAGGAACAAGCGAAGCAAATAAAATCGGTTAAAAACAATAAATAAAAGAGCTAGGTCAAGGGCAATTTCGCGGGGATCAAATCATCAAGAACCGAACAAATATTCAGGAAAAAAATCAGTACCAATCTAGAACTCAAACATAAAAATAAGACTGACCCACTGTCGTGGCGTCAACAACTTTATCTAGCAACCTAGCATCCTAAACTGTCGTTTGAACTTAGTATTGTAGACAAGCATTATTGATCTGGTTCAATATGTTCACGATTTTCCTTAGCATCAACTTTCGTTGGCTAAGGATAAATCGCCCACCTATGCCTTTTCTAACAACCTATTACACTTTTGGTGAATAGATTTAACCTAAAATCAAAGACTAAGTGATCAGATTAATCTAGGCAATAAGACCAACTATAGGTGAAGACATCAAATAATAAATCCTATCTATGTCCAGTTCATTGAATCATTGAATCCCCTTTTGAAAAACCCTTAACCTAACTAAGAGACTACTCGGCCATAACAAGAGAAAACACAGCAAAAGATTCTGAAATACTCATGAAATAAATATGTAAAAACAAGGGGGTTTAGAGTTCTTCTCAAGGTGATGTAGAGATCTCTCTTTCTCCCCAAATCTTACAAGTAAAAACTATCTCTAAGCGTAGTCTCTCTTCTTAGCAAAAAGTTGCAGGAAAAGATAATGAAAAACGTGATTCTTCAGGTCTGGAGGCGGCCAGGAAAGATTAGGGCTTTCTTTCCTAAAAATAGGAAAGTTACGATATTCCATATTTCGCTCCAGCAATTCGTCATGAGCGGGCGCTCAGGGGCTGAGTGGGTGCTCAGCGCGTAAGTCTTGACTTTTCTTTAATTTCCGCAAAGTTTCTTCCATAAGCTTCAATCTTCATCTTTAGCCTTCTTTAGACCTGTTATAACTCAAAACAAAACTAAAAGACTCCAAAAAGACTTGAAAACAATTGTTAGAATGTGCCAAAAATGCAACATATCAATTCCCCCAGACATAGATCTTTGTTTGTCCTCAAACAAAGCTCAGAACTAAGCATAAGAGAAAGGTTTGAAAACGCGGGAACTCGAAAATTCTCAGTAACCGTACCACAAGCTACAACCTGCAGACCACATAATCCAAAACTCTTTACATTCATTTAGGAGATGGCGTGAGCTTCTAATTATAGGCACTATTCAGGGTAGACGACGCTAGGGAGTTAAGGGGTTAGTTTGGCGGTGGAGCTCAGAGTGTTTAGGGTTTACCAGATTTTTGAAGAGGATGCAGGATATCGCGCAAAATTGCAAGAGAGAATGGATCTGTTCAGGTTCCACGACCTCTAAATCATTATCCCCCTCTTGAAATCCTCAATCTCCTCGTCTGGTATTCGTCTTCGTTGGGTGTTTTCCTTGTGCTGAGAGACACACTTTTGAGTTACTAACTCACTACTCTTCATCATCATTTTGTGGTTTTTTTTTTTGAGTGATGAAGAGGGTATTAATGAGGTGTGGTGTCTCAGCTTAGCACAAAAATTATAAGTTACTTGCACATACCCAAGTCAGGACCGCTTCTCCTCTTTTGATTTATCTTCCCGAATTCAAAGCAGGCGCTTTGTGTGGAGCAGGTGCTCGCTTTGTAACTGAGCAGTCGCTCTATGTAGAGCAGGTGCTCCGCTTTTTCCTTTTGTCACGTTACTCCTTCTCTTTTTTGCATCTTCAGGGAAAAGTGATCTAGAGACTGTGTTGATCCTTTTCTCTCCGACCCTTTTGCACATATCTGCATATATGACAATGAAAAACAAGAGTAGGTACTAGCTAAAGATGAGCTAGCTATTCAGGATCAGCAAGAGTGGTAAAAGGATAAGAAATCCTGAATATGGATTTGTTTCCCTAATCTAGTGCCCATAACAAGAAGATTTTCAGTCAATATTAGGTTCAAGTAAAACAGAGTTTATGTATTTCTGATGGAACCTCGATAAGGTGAAATATTCTGGAGAGGGAGAGATCCGAATGTTGTCAGAGTTCCAGCTTGTCCATGTACTCAAAGTTCTGCAGTAATGGTCACTAGGAGGATAGTTAAACGTACATAAATGGTTCAGATAATCATAGAATAAGGTCCTAATTCCCAACAAGTTTTTGACTCAATAAAACCATAAAACAAACTGACTCAAAGAAAACATGAAAATGACTCAAAGAAAACAAAAGAAGCAAACGAAATTAGTAGCAACAACACCCTCCCCTAGACTTACCTCACACCGTCTCGGTGTGAAATTTATCTAGAGTTAGGCGAAAAGAAAAATAAAAGTAGAAAGGAAAACAGAAAATGGATGGTGCAATGTTTTTGAAAGAGGGGTGTTACTCTCATAAACTCTCGGTGGTGGTTGGGGAGTCGCTGCCTTCTTCTTGATCTTCTTGGGCTGGCGGTGTAGCGCTTCTTTATCTCCTCCGCGATTGAGGCTGAAGACATCCCCCTGTAACAACCGATAAGATCCTACACATCAAGTTGTTGTTTCTTTTCTGGGACTCGACGATCTAGCGCAACCTCTCGTCGTTAGTCACGTCATCACCGATGTGTGGCAATGTGTACTCGCTGTGGGCATAATGGCGGTTGGGTGGCGGTGCTGTCCCGTGATCTGGCATCTCTCTGTTTGGTGGTGCTGTCCTGTGATCTGGCATCTCGTCGTCCTCCAGCTGAGGTTTAGAAACTCCGGAAGAGCTTCTGCGTCTGATAACGGAGCTGCGGGCTGCACAGGTGCACGGGTCCGGACACAAGTGTTCTGCATCAGGGAGAAATCGCAGGTTTTCAGCATATCTCAGGTTTGTTATCTTGGAGTTCGGGAGCTTGCAAAACAGAGGGTTCCTGTTCCTATCGCATAAACGATATGTGGTTTCATCTCGGAGAATTTCACAATGAATGAGGTAGGTGGTGTCGATGTACTCCATTTTCTCCACACAGGTTGTGGGGGAGAGATCGATGTCAAAATGGCGAAAGAGACGTGTGAGAAGACTCCATATCCTCTCTGTTTTACCGTGCCCCTTTGCCGCCGTCCTCATCTTTTTGCCCACAATCACATTTGCAAAAATAATCCCCATGTTGACCGAGTTTTCGTCTTCGAAACGAAGTCCGTCTGATTCTCGTAGGGTATATCTGAGAGGGTAGTACATGAAATGTAGCTCATCTGTTCTCAGCTTAGCAGTGTCCTCTTTCGCATATAAGATGTTGCTGAGGATTTTTGCGCCGACTCTTATCGCAGGGTTGCAGATTGATGATTGACTGGCCGAGTTAGCTTTGAAGCTTCCGGTGGTGATGAAGTCCCAAAACTTAGAGGCGATGGTGAACTTCGGCAGAGAGAGTGAAGTCTTGCTGACACTGAACCCGTAGACTTCGCAAAAATCCAGCATGCTGAGTGAGTATTTCTTTCCTCCAGCAAAGAAAGAAAAAATTGCCTCGTTGAAGTCTGGCGATGACGGGTTCGCATAGGTGAGTATGGCAGAGGCAAGACATTGTCGGACTAGATCCGGGTACAGCAACTCCGGGGTCTGTGCTATGTCATAAATCTCTGTGCACGCGATCACAGTATCAACAGCATCATAGATCTTTAGTCTTTTCAGAGTTTCTTCATGCATGAATTTAGTTGGTTCGATTGAAAACTCCAGCAAGCGGTTATAGTAGTAGGCATGAGTTTGGGTCCATTGGTCAGCCGACTGCTCAGGTAGGCGAGAATCCGGAAGGTTGAAACGTAGTCCTTCCTCACGCGGCCAGGCTAAATAAGCTTCTTTGGTAGAGGATTGTTCACCCACAGCGGGCGCGTTATCAGTGCTCTTTCTTATCTTGTTGGCATATCGAGTTTTTGGGCGGTGAGACATTCTGCAATAGAAACAGAAAAACCTTGTTATGAACAAACCCCTGACCCAAATTTAAGAACAGAGTGATTTCAAAATAAATGAGTTTCAGCACCAATCCTCTAATTGCTAGAAATCAATTGTTCTCAATGCCAATTCACGCTCCAGACATCGCACAAACTACTTTAATTTGTTCAATGAACCACAATTCAACTCTATTCAACACCAATCCGAATCCGATTTTTCCCCAAAATTAGGAATGTAAAAATTTCTCAACACTTTCGGGCACGCACAACATAGAAGCATAATAAAGGTATCCTAGAACAGCTCTAGGTGTACAAAATCGAAAGAAATAAAGCTCAAAACCTAACTCATACCTGAAACAATTCGCCCGTAAAAGAAGGGTTTCAGAAACTTACCTTGCTTTGTTGCTAAAATCGATTGGATATTATTGTAGAGAACAAAAATCTGATCGGAATAGGCCCAAGAATCATTGAAAACGATCAAGAATCGAGAAATCTATGCTTGAATGGAGTTGGAAAATCGCAAGAAATAACAAAGAAGAAAAACAGTTGGGCGAGGAAGAAAGGAAAAAGGGGAAGGAAAAGGGTTTTTATAAATCGGAGTGGTCCCACTTCATCAAAATTTCCGGTTTTAAAAATCAGGAAAATAGGAAATTTTTGGTTTTAAAACTCAAAACCGTTTTAGAAAAGGAATACTTACCTGTTCCCGCGTCTGGATTTTCTGAAGAATAAAAAGAAATCTCCTTTCTTGCTGAGCGGGTGCTCAGTCTCTGAGCGGGTGCTCAACAGTTGAGCGAGAGTCCCACACCCTTTTTTTCGCAAAAATTAAAACCAAAGGTTAGAAACAAAAGAAATTAAATTGAAAAGATATATACACTTACCGGTGGGTTGCCTCCCACCAAGCGCATGGTTCAAGTCATTAGCTTGACTTGGCTAGCCGCTTAGGCTTGCGGAGCATCACCTAAGGGGAAAGACTCTCCCTCTGCGATGGCTGATTCAGCGAGATACGGCTTGAGACGCTGACCATTAACAACAAACTCAGTTCCTTTAGTATCCAACAACACTATAGCTCCATAGGGACGAACTTCTTTGATGACGAATTTTCCGGACCACCTTGATCTTAACTTCCCGGGAAACAGCTTCAACCAGGAGTTATACAATAGCACTTGATCGCTTGGTGCAAAGTTTCTGGTGATGATCCTTTTGTCGTGATAAGCCTTTGTTCTCTCCTTGTATATCTTCGAATTTTCATAGGCCATGTGCTTAATCTCTTCCAACTCATGAAGTTGTATGGTCCGTCTATCAAAGGTAGATTTGGCATCAAAATTCATCTTTCTCACAGCCCACGCCGCCTTGTATTCTAGTTCCACAGGAAGATGACATGCTTTCCCATACACCAAATAAAAGGCGTTGTCCCCAACGGTGTCTTGTAGGTGGTTCGGTGCGCCCAAAGAGCATCATCTAACTTTGCGGCCCAATCTTTCCTTGTAGTGCTCACGGTCTTTTGAAAGATACTCTTGATCTCCCTGTTTGAAATCTCGACCTGCCCACTCGTTTGGGGATGATAAGGCGTTGCCACCTCGTGCTTAACACCGTTCTTCTTCAAGAGATTTTCAAAGATCTTGTTGATAAAGTGGGAACCTCCATCACTTATCACCACACGGGGCACTCCAAATCTGGGAAATATCACCGATTTAAACATCTTCACCACGACTCTAGCATCATTTGTGGGAGCAGCCAGCGCCTCAACCCACTTGGACACGTAATCAATGGCTACCAAAATATATTGGTTTCCATAGGATGATGGAAACGGGCCCATAAAGTCGATCCCCCACACGTCAAAAACCTCCACTTCAAGTATGAAGTTCTGTGGCATTTCGTTCCGTATTAAAATATTCCCTTGTCTTTGGCATGCGTCACACTTAGAGATAAAAGCGTGTGCATCTCTGAACATCGTAGGCCACCAGAAACCGGCTTGTAAAACCTAAGACACTGTCTTAAATGTGGCAAAGTGCCCAGCATAATTCGATCCATGGCATTGAAATAAAATCCCAGGAATTTCCTCATTAGAAACACATCGCCTGAAAACTCCATCGTAACAATGCTTGTACAAATAGGGCTCATCCCAAAAATATCGCCTTACATCACGTAGAAACTTCCTCTTCTTGTTTCTGAAAAAACCTTCAGGCTCTTTCTCAGCAGCCAGGTAGTTGGCAATCTCACCAAACCACGAAAAAGTATTGTTTCTCCCTGTAGAAATCAAACCCCAAAGTTGGTCTGAAACGGGTGCTTCAGTCTTGAGCAGGTGCTCTGCGCTGAGTGGGTGCTCAGGACTGAGCGGGCGCTCCACCACCTCGCAAGAGTAAACCGAATAAACATGCTCATCT
>VBRH01001772.1:0-14839 GCA_014578085.1 Cardamine resedifolia
GAAAATCTTAAAACAAAAGAGTTTAGAAGATCTTATTAGAAGAAGTTTTTGAGATGAGAGTTCTTGCTTCTCCAAGCTTCTTCAGAGCAAATTACAAAAGTCTCTGATTAGAATTAATTACATAAAAGTTGCCTGAAATGGCTGAAAAGTCGAGTTTTTATAAAATGAAAAGTTTTGGGTTGAATGTCACCATCATGGAGAAACTGTCGGCAAGAACTAGATCGATCGATCTGGTCTGGATCGATCGTCCTAATCATGGAACGATCGTTCTAGTTCTTTACAGTTTTTGAGATCGATCGATCTGGTCTAGATCGATCGATCTGGCTTGTACATGGTCGATCTCATTATGCGTGATGATCCAGATCGATCGATCTAGTCTAGATCGATCGATCTGGCTTTGACTCTGCAAGGCCTTCAGCTTCTTGCCAAATTGACATGTCTTCAGTAAAACGATCATAACTTTCGAACCATAACTGGCAAACACTTCAAAATGGTGCCAAATGAAAGCTAACTCCTATGGTTAATGGGAAGTGCTTCAACAGTTGACAAACTTCTGACGCTTCGGCATGATCCTTCGTCTCCTAATCTGCGTTTTCATCCCAAAATACCATGTTTTCCTCCAAAGCAACCTAAAACCTGTAAATACTCAAAAGAGGACTAAAAGACACTAAAAACATGTTTGACTCGATAAACTATATGAAATAAGAATGAGAAGAAAGACTCAAAAATCGATAAAAAAACTAATATATCATCTTGTTAATGCAGTTTGCTTTATCTCTTTCAAAAACTCAGCGTAGCTGAGAGTTGTGAGCAAACCAAGGACATCAAGAACTTCCCTTACTGCTTTCTCAACCTCGACAAGTGACACCACCAGCGACATTCTTGGCTTCTTGGTGATTGACACGTTGATGAACTTCATTGCGTCTTGAAAAGCACATGCGAGTACATTGGCAGTGTTCAGGTCGTCTGACATTTTTGTTTCAAACTCATTTTTCAGCTCCTTCACAATCTCCTTGGCTTCTGTAGTCTCTTCAGCCTTTCCACCATCTTCATATATTGCTTCTCTATATTGCGAGAGAGCTTTAACAATATCTTCTAGCATCTGATTAACATAGTATAAATCATCCGATGAAGTCTCAAGCTGCAACACCGAATAGTTCAGAGGAGACCGGTACGGTGCACTCATCAAGAAGTGCCTCAGAGCCAGTGGATGATACTTGGCCGTGACCTACACATATTCAACAATTCTGCATTATAGCCATGAGAAAAAAAAACACACAACCAAAGATCATGGAACAATCAAGAAACATACTTCTCTAATTGTAAAAAATTTATATATTGCCTTTCCCATCTTCACATTGTTGTTAGTGACATGTCCATTATGCAACCAGTAAGTCACACCACTATCATCATTAGCAGCACATGACTGGGCGATCTCATTTTCATGGTGCGGGAATTTCAGATCTGCGCCACCACCATCGATGTCAAACCTCTTAGACATATAGAAATCGCTCATAGCACTGCACTCGATGTGCCATCCTGGTCTTCCAAAACCCCAAGGGCTCTCCCAGCTTGGTTCACCGGGTTTTGCAGCTTTCCATAGTGCAAAGTCAGCAGGATTGCGCTTCCTTGGATCAACAGCAACACGCTCACCATCTCGAGTATGATCCAGCAGTTGCCCAGATAGTTGACCGTAATTTGGTGACTTATCAACCGAGAAGAACACATCACCACTTACTTCATACCCACAACCTCTGTCAATGATCTGTAACAAGAAAGCATATATATGGATCATAGACCTTAGTGAGATTGTTTTTCATAAGCTTTAGATTGTTTTTATTTTTTTTAAAGATATTATTTTACATTTGTTTTTAAAAGTGAGTTCTGTTGAGATTAATTTTTCTTTTTTCTCTCTATTAAATAATTGAAGAACAATTTTCTATACTAAAAAAACTGAATGTTAATTTATTTGTTTCTTTTGGACCCTGAATTTACCAGGATCGGCTCTTGTGAGAGCTATAGTAGCATAACATCAATATATATAATATGATGAAACCCGCATGCATACCGTTTTGATCATCTCTTTTATGTCCTCCATATGTTTACTAACGCGAGGCTCGTGGGTGGGACGTAGGCACTGAAGAGCTCTCATATCTACAAGATACTTATCGCAAAAGCGTCTACTGAGATCAAGATACTCCTCCCACACTCGTTAGCTCTCTTGATTACCTAATTATAAACAACACAATTGTTAATTGAGTGTTTTCAGCTCTGGTCAACTCAGCTTGGAAAAGTCAGCATATTTGAGAAGCGGTTTATGACTATTAGTAATCAACCGGTTTAGGTGATTATTCGTGTGGTTTAGGATTGGTTTAATTCCTCTGATATAAGAGGTTTTATTGTTAAGTCTTGAGCTGTATCATGAGTCATATTTTGTCGTCTTCTTCGTTACCTCTAAGATTCTCAGGTTATTGAGATATCTTGATTTTCTTCGATTGATAGTGGAATCTTGCTGGGAATCGATCCAGCCCCAGGGACGTAGTCATCCATATCGGAGGCGAACCCTGGGTGAACAATTTCTCTTGTGTTTTTTACTTTTAGTCTTTAATTTTTGGTAAAATCGAATCAGAGAGAAGAAGAGAGATAAGATTGAGAGATAACAATTGAAGATCTGAGTTGTTGATAGGTTTGATAGAAGGTTTCCGTGCAACAACAATGCTCTCAGCAAACATATAACACATTGCCATGAGTTTGAAAAGGTGGTGACAAGACAAGAAAATCTCAAACCTTGTCATCAATATCTGTAAAATTTCGGACATAAGTAACTTCATAACCCAAGTGTCTTAGTATCTGCATAAACACAAGGAAGTAGACTGATAAATGGCCAAATCCAAAAAAAAAAACCTCAATATGAAGACCAGACCTGTAGTGGACGTCGAAGGAGACGGCAGAACGAGCATGGCCGATATGGCTGAAATCGTCGGCGGTAATCTCACAGACATACATTCCGATCTTGCCGGGGTTGATGGGCTTTAAAATTTCCTTCTGTTGAGTCATAGTGTTGTATAACGTCTACTTGGGTTTTATCATCACCTCCATCTCCGAGGACATCTTTGAAATTGTCAAAAAAAACAGACAATATTGATAAATTTGGAGAAAACCTCAAAAGTATAATAGTTTCTCTCATCTTTATTCATTGGCCAATAGGCTTATTTATACAATATCGTAACTTGTCTAACAAGTCATTTACATTTATGATAATGTTAAATCTACTTATTTAACAAGACGAGATGTACACAAATATCTATATTTTTAATAATATGCAGAGTATATTTTTGACGATCTCGTTATCTCAAGATTTTCTAACACCCTCCCGCAAGCTCATATGTGGTAACACGTATAAGTTTGGACCTGTCTTCAAAATAACGGCTTTATACCCAACCGTCGGGTCAAATCGGCTATAATACCCGAGCCGTCGGGTCATCGGTATGGAAAATACATATTTTGTAGTTATGTATTTCCATCATCTCTTGTCACCATGTGAATTGAACAAACTCATGCTCATAGTCCACATCAACATCATCACTACGTCGGAGTCATCATCTTCAAACATCTTCGTGACCACCATCAGATTTGCAGTAGATAGATAGCCACATGAATATCTGAAAGAGAAAAATTGCATAATTATGAATGAACTCATAAGTGGTTCATGCTCATAATACACATCAATATCATCAATCATAGAACGTCACGTTTCTTTGTAGTATGAAACGTACGTGGTTTTTTTTTTTTTTTTGATGATAATAGCAGGAAATGGAAGAAAAAGAAAATCAATGAAGTATGTTTGATTTTCCAACACAGAGAAGCAAAAAGAAAGAGAAGCAACGTCACATATTGATAATTGCAAGACTAAGAAGCCAATGTTAAGGAAGAAGCGTTGGTGATAGGTCAAAAATAGGAAGAAGAAAACAAATAGATAACAAAATCGTAATGTGTTTTTTTTTTTTTTCATTCCGGAAACAAACGAAACCTTAACCCATAGGAATTGGATCAAGGCTATGCTACCATGTCAAGTTTGGAGGAAACCTCATAAGTATAATAGTTTTTCTCATCTTTATTCATTGGTCAATAGGCTTTTTATACAATATGGTAATTTGTCTAACAAGTTATTTACATTTATAATAATGTTAAATCTACTTATTTAACAATAAGAGATGTACACAAATATCTATATTCCTAATAATATGCAGAATATATTTTTGGCGATCTCCAAACCTCGAGATCTCCTAAAAAAATATAATTCTTCTTTAGGAAATAAGCTTTCACCAACTCAATTGCAGGCGTAAATAACCTAATCTCCATGAGTCAAATAATAATATATATAATAATAGAAAACAATTTCCTTTTTCTTTTATGGAAATCTCCTAATAAAAAATGTACCAATATTTTATAAATAAAATTTCTTTTTTTCTAAACTAGTTTTTGATTAAATAAGTTTAGCTAGTTTTTATTTGCTTCATTTAAAAATGTTGGAGTTTTAATTCGCCCTTGCATTTTAATTTATCTTGGTTATAAAAATGTTGGTGCTTTGGATCTACGTACTTGCAAAAAGAACTCCAACCTAATTTGGTTTCACCTAAAAAACTGACAAAATTTAAGGTGTAAATTAAAACCCAATGGAGAATTAAAACTCCAACATTTTTAAATTAAGCAAATAAAAACTAGCTAAACTTATCTAATCAAAAAATTAGTCTAGAAAAAAGGAAATATTATTTATAAAATATTGGTACACTTTTTATTAGGAAAATTCCGTAAAAAAAAAATACACATTATCTATTTTATTTTATTTTTGAATTTTGTGTAGGTTTTTTTTAATGGTCTATTACATCATTATTAAAGATATTTGATCTAATCCTATTATGATAAATTAAAATGCAAGGGCGAATTAAAACTCCAACATTTTTAAATGAAGCAAATAAAAACTAGCTAAACTTATTTAAACTTCTTATGAAGACCTTAAATTTTGTCAGTTTTTTAGGTGAAACCAAATTAGGTTGGAGTTCTTTTTGCAAGTACGTAGATCTAATCAGAACAAATCTTCTACAATAATTTGTAAGCCACAAAAATCACTGACATGGATCAACGACAAAGCTACCTGATCCGTTGAAGAAGTAAACATATTCCATCTAGACCAACGGAGTCACCAAGCAGTTAGTGTATTGCTTTGATAAAATCATTTCCCACTAAGTACAACCGGTGGTGGAAGTAGAATATCCAAAGCATCCAAATTTGTATTCTGATGGTGAAACTTTGGACTGGCTCCTCCCATTTAGCTAGAACATATTTGATAGTCTTTGCCATTTTATATTAACCACATAAATCTTTAGATCTATGATTATTTCGTGATTAGAAACACAAAGATTTTAAAGATCTACCATTCTATAAATCTCAAAGTAATGACATATATATATATATATATATAAATTAACCGTTTGAAAATTGAAATTATATAACAAATCTGCCACGCAGAAAAATACATTCACCCGAAGCAAATATCTCGGAGGCGTCTTCATCGTTCTCAGTGTACACCAAAATCATAGAAGATGAAGACTTTAACTTCTTATGAAGACTTTAACTTCCTCTCTCTATTTTTTTTTGTGAGTTAATTTTATATTTATAACAAATATTTTAAACTAGTTTTGCTACTAAATTTTCGCTATCCATTTTCGCTTTGGATAAAAAAATCTGAGTAAGGAAATTTTATACATGTATAGTAATGTGGTTGGTCATTCATATTACCTAATCATAGAAACTTATCATAACCATACATTTTTAAAAAAAGTTTATTATTGTCTTTTATTTTTAGTATCAAAATTAGAAGTATTGTTTTTAAATCAAAATTTATTATAGCAAAAGAGAATTATTTGCAAAATTTTAAAGAAAAATTCTTACTATTCATTATTTAATATTGACTTTGCATTTTAGTTTCTTTAACAACATAGTTTCATTTTAATTCAAAAGAAAAAGAAACTAAAAATTCAAGTCAATATTAAATAATAAATGGTAAGACTTTTTAAAAAGTTTTTGCAAATAATTAATTTATGCTATAACTAACTTTGAATTAAAAAACAACTTCAAATTTTGATACTAAAAAGAAAATACAGTAATAAAGTAAATTTTTAATGTATGGTTAGGATAAGTTTTTAATTCAATCATCATGTAATATGAATGATCAACCATATTCCCACACGTGTATTAAATTTTCTTTTTCAAATTTTTTTTATCCTAAGCGAAAAAGGATAACCAAATTTTTTTAGCAAAACTTGTTGTAAAATAATTGTTATAAATATATAATTAACTCACAAAAAAAAAGGAGAAGAAGTTGAATCCTCCGCCGCTAAGGTTTTTGTTGTATGTTGCGAGAGATGAAGAAACCTCCGAGATATTTGCTTTAGGTGAGTCTATTTTTATTTTCCTTTTAAGATGAATTGAAACTGGTTTAATTTGTTAAATATTTATGGAATACATGTTTTCGATATTCTACAGGATTAAAAAAATGTAGTCTAATGTAAATAACAAATTAAGCATTAAGGTGTTTTTCGTCATGAATTTTTCTTCGGAAATATCAAAATATTTGAATGTATTTATGTGATGTAAAATTTGAATTTTAAACTTTTTAGATTATCTGAGTGGCTGATTTATTATATAGTTCAAACGGTTAAAATTTTAATTTTTTTACATATATGCCATGAATCTGGGATTTATAGAATGGTAGATCTTTTAAATCCATATTTTTCTAATCAGGAAATTACCATAGATCTAAAGATTTATGTGGTTAGTAATATGTGGCAAAGGGGACATATCAAATGTTCTAGCTAATACTTAATAGGGGTGGAGCGAATCCAAAATTTCACTATAAAAATACAGATTCAGATGCTTTGGATATTCTAATTTTAGGAACGGATTTTATATCCAATTTTGGATTTCGGAAAGTAATTCCAGTCTCACCAGCTGGTTTATAAGCCATTTAAAACAGATAATAATTTAGAAATATATATCCTGTTTTGATGAAAATTATATATTTGGCCGACCCTAATTTTGAAAATTTTCTCATGGCTTACAGATTTGAAACATCTTAATGGTTATTTTATTTTCAAATAGAAGCTTATCGTGGAAATGTAATTTTCGAAACAACTTCCTCTTCTGTATGCATTTTGTATTTTGTATTTTTCAAGTTAGGAGCTCGTAAGGAAGGTCAAGAGTATTAATCATAGCTTGCAACACTGCCTTTCCAACCAGAGCTAAGGTATGGTATGTCCCCAACATCATTTGCGGCAATTATGGTCACTGAATTCGATGAAGTTACAAAAAATTTACGGAGGTGATATCTTTTTGTTTAAAGGTGAGAGTTGTATATCCATTCCACATCTCTATGCTCTTAGTTAAAAGACCATTAGGATGCTACCTTTTACCAAGGATCATGTTACCGGTCTGCATCAGAATCGGTAGTTGCTCCAAACTCTGGAGTTTCGAATCCATCATCATCAGTTTTACTCAATCCCATGCATGCCACGACAGCTTGGCATAGGTAGTAAGCTTGGGATCCATATGACCTCCCCAAAAGTCCTCATATACATTGTCATGTTGTGAAGAAAAGAAGATTTCAAAGTGTAATTTTATACTCATTTTAGGAAATAATATTTCTAGGTTAGACAAAAATTATACATTGGATGTGCAGTTCAACATAGAGCTTTCTTCTGCACCTAATTATTCGAACATAGATGCGGTGTGAGTAGATTCCAACCGCTCCATGCAATGCATCATCACTTTTCATAGAATAACGGAAAAAAAAACACCAAATACATGGATAAGTATATATATGCAAAAAAAGATTACTTAAAAAGGAAAGGTTCAAGGACATTGATAAATTACATACCAGAACGTAAATGTTTTGGAGACGATAGCAGTTTTTGATGGTTTGAAAGTCTAAGATTTATCTGATGAGACGAGAAAATCTTTTAGATCAACGAGAACACAAATTCTACTTCTATTCTCTTAAATACCTAGGAGTGAGTAGATTTAATAACTTTTTTCTCTCAAAAACAAAGATATAAATATTTACTTCATTAACTTAACCTAGTCAATGAAGAATAAGAAACCTCAAAGCCAAATTTTCCTTCATGTCCCTGAAAGCTAGTTAAACCAATAGACGAAATACCAACCTATTGTGGCAAATCAAAAAGATTTGTAGACATAGTAATTAGTAAAATACAAGATGCAAAAAGGATGAAGACAATAAGAGGATCATTCATAAATGTTAGATCATAGATACACTGGGTAGATCTTTCTGATATCGGGTACAGCCTAATTGTATTTTTGCTCTCGTAAATCTTATGAGTGATTGATTTAGAAGCTGATCCACTATTTGCCACATTGTATTTAGTTCCGAATTCCTGTGAATATAGACGAGCAAGGAATCAGCATATAATATCATAGAGATGAACATATAGTTTAGTAAACTAAAGCAAGGATTCAAAGAATAAACAAAAGGAAGAATTATGTAGATATCCACAAGACTACATTAAGACTTCTTACATATTTAAGACAATCACATAAGTTCTCTTCAACGTCTAGTTGATTTTCCTAATATCACTCAATATAGAATATGGTTTTAAGTCATGGATTTCTGTCAAATAAAACCTTTTTCCCAATAAAAAAACACATAAAAGCTTCATTTAATTTTGTCACAGTTTCTTGCTGGAATATACAAAGCAAAACAACAATTAATACAAGAAAATAAACATAAATTGAAAATAGTAACATAAAATTTGGGTCTCCATGCGGGTTTGTTGGATCTAACGTCCTTGTACCAACTAAAATACATCATATGCGAAAAGAGAAAGGGAGATAAGGTGTCGGATCCGACAAGAAATCTGAATCCACGTCTCCAACAGGATGGTGGAACCTTAACTACAAGTAGCATATCGACACCTTTGAGAAGTACCTCTCCGCTATCGTACTAGAGATCCCTATATATATTGTCTTCCATATCATACATAGTGATGGAATATAGGGTTTTGTAAGCAATTTTTGAAAAAATTAAGACATGGATGATTCAAATGAATTTTCTAACACAATCGTAGACTGTGCAAGATGAACACGAACTCTAGGCCCAATAATTAACCAGACAAATGAATACAGATCATGCATGCATACAAAATATAGATTATAGGATATTGACGACCAGAAAACAGTAGTGTACCTCTCACAAGGATTAAGATAAGATAAGAGAAGCAATTCGTTGTTATGAACTGGAACCATAAAAAAAAAAAAAAGAATCTGTGATTACAAAGAGAAGAAATGATTGGTGTTGAGAGATTTATGAACAAACAAAGAAGAGAGAATTTTTAGAATATGTAAAAGAAAAAGAAAAAGAAAAAACCTAAAGAGGTATTAAATGGTCCATGAGAGGAAGAAGATTTATGGGGATGATTTTAAGATTTTTTTTTTGAATAAATCATTAAGGAGGATTTTAGTCACAAAAGCTAAATATTTTAAATGGTAATTTATTTTAATTAGGTTTAGAGTCTAACTTTTTGTTTTCACATAGAGAATTTCCAGCACAAAATTAGGTTTTGTTTTTAAACGGTTAAGAAGATTTATAAGATTTCATATTCTTCAGTTTGTCGTTTAAATAGTTTGGTCTTGTTTCTAAGTGTTTTTTCTTTTCTTTTTAATTTGACTTATTCTCGCGTCAAGCTATAGATTTATTTTCCTTATTTTACAATTATTAATATATATATATATATATGCAATTTTCATATTTTTAGATAGATAATATCTATGATATGCATATTTTAATAATGATAAATCTAAGTTAATAATTTTTCAAGAAAACATAACATATCAATTGTACCTTCTTGTAGTGGAAGGATCCATCCTACTCTTTTTAGTTGCAATCTTGATTGTATACTAGGGTCTTTCTCCACTTCCATTAAGTAAATTATTATTTCAAAGTGACGTGGAAGAACACCGAAAAAAGATGAACGAGATAATATCGACAAAAAATCTAAATTATTTTCCTTCGTGAGAGGTTTTATGGAATCAAATTATTATAAGGTTTAAATTAAAATAAATTTAGTTTACCAGATTGAAGTATAAAAAAGTGTTTACTTTAACAAATCTAGTCCTTGTGCCAAAAAAATAAAAATAAAATCTGGTCCTATTTATAGGCATTCTACTATATTACTGAATGTTTTTCAAATGAATTATCTAACAAAATCATTGACCATAGTACTGCAAGATGAAAACAAAATCTAAGCCCAAAAATTAACCAGACAAATGAATACAGATCATGCATGCATACAAAATAGAGATTATAGTTACATTGACAATCAGAAAGAGTAGTGTATCGCTCAAAAGGATTAAGATAAGAGAAGCAATTCATTGTTATGAAGTGGACCCAGAAAAAAAAAGATATGTGATTGCGAAGAGAAATTATTGGTGTTAAGGGAGTTATGAACAAACAGAGAAGAGAGAATTTTAAGAATGTAAAAGAAAAAAGAAAAAGAAAACCTAAAAAGGTATTTAATGGTCAATGAGAGGAAGAAGATATTTAGGGATGACTTTTTTCACCAGGTGTCTTTACAAATTAAGATTTTTTTTTTTTTTGAATAACTTGTTAAGGAGGATTTAATCACAAAAGCTAAATGTTTTTAAATGGGTTTAGTTTAATTTGGTTTAGAGTCTAACTTTTTATTTTCGCTAGAATAGAAAATTTCCCGCGCAATTATGTTTTTTTTTTAAACGGTTAAGAAGGTTTATCAAATAACCTATCCAGTTTGTGGTTTAAAAGTTTGGTTTTTTTTCTAAGAGTTTTTTTCTTTTTAATCTGAATATTTCCGCGCCAACCTATGATTTGTTTTTCTTATTTTACACTTATTATTATTGTAATAGATAGATATTTTACAATTCATATGCGATTTTCATATTTTTAGATAGATAATATCCATGATATGTATATTTTAATAGTAATAAATCTCAATTAATTATTTTTCTTGAAAACATAACATATGAATTGTACCTTCTTGTAGTGGAAGGATCCATCTCACTTTTTTTAGTTGCAATCATGATTCTATACTTGGGGCTTTCTCCACTCTCAGTAAAGAACTAATTATTTTAAAGTGACGTGCAAGAGCAGCGAAAAAAGATAAACGAGATAATGTCGACAAAAAATAAACCTAAAATTTTGAATTTATTTTAAATTATTTTTGTTCGTGGGAGGTTTTATGGGAATCATAGTATTATGAGGTTTAAATTAAAATAAATTTACTTTGCCAGATTCAAATCCAAAAAAAAGTAAAAAGATTTTACTTTAACAAATCTGGTCCTAGTGCCCAAAAAAAAAAAAAAAATTTGGTCTAATTTATAGTCATTCTACTATATGTCCCCATTTTATTTTAAGGAGTTAGTTAGCTCAACAAAAGAAAAATACTCATGGTAAAATGAAACAAAATTTTACACTAGGTAAATACTTAAATGAAAAAGCATAGTTAATAGGTAGTCAACGTTATGACTCAAATATTTATCATAATTAATAGGTAGTCAACTTTTTGATAACTATGTTTTAGATATCATAAAACACTTCAATTTATTATATAACATGTTATGACTATTGCACTTGTTATTTTTATTAAGTATGTAACTTTTAAGAAAAAATAGTAGCGACTCAAACATTAATAAGATCAAATACCATAATATTTAATAAATTTCTTTACATGAATAAATATCATGTCAAATAAATACAAATCAGATTTTATATTTTCAAATCTCGTAAACAAATATAAAAATAAATAACTTAGGTGTAGTCGTAAAATAAAATTAGCTACATTTACTAAAGTTTTGTGAATCTTTTCTTTCCAAAGTCATAAACAGTGAATTTAAGAAGAAATATAGATAAGTTATGTGGCAATAATGTTCATGGTACCAGAAAAAAAATGATTTAGTAATGCCTTTTATTTATATTAGTTCTTTCTTTTCCACATTAAAATCTTGCGAGAATTTAATTAATAACATTATAACTATGTTTATGAGGATATCACAATATAACTCGGGTTTCATTCATTTTCTTCATGACTGGATAAAATTGGTGAAGTTAAATAATTTTTTGGAAAAACGAAATTTATAATGACACTTTATTATCTTCTTCGGAAGTATTATTTGAAATAATAAATTATATTTTCGTATAAATGATCAACATAAAACACATTTACGCCAAATAGATGGTTAGCTAAAATGCATAACAATTTAGCACAAATAGAAAAGAGAAAATAGTACAATCAATGATCTATTTTATAGTCCTACAATGTGCAAAAATACTCCTAAAGCTAAAATGCATCATATTTGATCAATTTTATTGTCTAAGAAACCCTATTCCGGTTGATCAATTTTATTGTCTAAGAAACCCTATTCCGGTTGGCGACGGCCAGCGTCAAACAGTGTCCTCGTGACGTCTGTATGACGTTGGTGTCCCTCTTTACTTTATCCCAGCTTTTTGGGCTCTTATTTCTGATGTATGTCGAAATTCCGTTTCCATTTTACTTCTGGCTTTTTTTTTTCCGACATAGATTTGGCTTTCATGTTGCCTTTTTCCTTGAACGGCTTCTTCTCTGACTTGATTCGGCCAGTGTCTGGCGTCCCTTGGTACAAGCAGTGTTTCTTTTGTTGCCATTGGTTTTGTTTATGTTTCAATAAACTCCTCAGTCTTCCAGATTCGATTGACGGTGGCCTCGAGGCTCATGGACTCGGCGGCTTCATTAGCTTCCCTCTCTTTAAATTGAAGGCCGAGATGTGAGATGGTGTAGGAACTTGATGATAGTTGATAGTTTTGGAAGATAATAATATATTTTCTTCGAACGATCTTTTGGAATCTGTCTATGTTAATTCGAAGGAGTTCCATAATCAGTTTTATGTCTGTCAATTATTATTTTGCTGTTGTAATTTGTCCTTGATCTTTCGCTTCCGGTTGGATTAATTCTTCTGATCTTCCATTTCGCTAACGGTTTTTTTAAGGGAAATTTACCACATTAAAAAAGAAATATTGATGGTTTCTCGTGAAAATTCCCAGTCCAACGTTCTTGTAGCAACTATAATACATCATCAGTGAAACGAGAAAGGGAGATAAGGTGCCGGATCTGACAATAAATCTGAATCCAAGTCTCCAATAGGATGGTGGAACCTTAACTACAAGTAGCATATCGACATCTTTGAGAAGCCTCTCCGCTATAGTAATGGAGATCCCTATATATATATATTTTCTTCCAGATTATACATGGGGATGGAATATCGGGTTTTGTAAGCCATTTTGGACAACAACAAGACATGGATGATTCAAATGAATTTTCTAACAAAATCTTAGACCGTAGTGCAAGATGAACACGAGAGCCATCTAGGAGCTGTTGACACACTACATGATTGAAGTATTGATGTGCACGGAGCAATGGATGAAATGTGATATCAAAGCTGATGAAAAAGGTGTGACAAGAATTGAACATATGCTTGCAGAGGTACAATTGCAAGATGATCTTATGAGAGGTAATTTCTATCCTTTCAACTCTTTTTCAATTCTGCTTTTGATACTCATTCTAACGTTTTGTTCATTCTTTTGTGCTTAGAGTTTGAACCAGAATTTAACTTCCAAGGACCTTGACCTTGGGTCTTTGACAAGAATGAGGTAATTAATAAATGAGGCCCTCAATCTAACATTTCCATTTAGATGGTTCATTCAAATAATCAATTTCAATGATCCATTTAAATGTTGTTTAATCAATTTCAATGATCCATTTAAATGTTGTTTATTTTCATTTTAGGTTATTCTTTTGAATGATCCATCGGAATGAACTTTTGTTTGTTGCTTAGATTTTGTAAATTTTCATTTCCATCTCAATGCTTTTAATAAGAAAATGACTATTCCATGATTTAGTTCAATCATATTTAAATCTTAATCATATTTTTTAAATATAATATTTAGAACAACAAAAAAATATAATTTAATAAAAAGTGGAATAAGCGTAAAATCAATATTTTCAAAAATTGTAAAATGAGATTTTCCACAAAAAATATATAATCGCGGAATTAATTGTTTTTCGGACAAAACCGTGAAATCTCACTTTCGGCGGGAAATCGCAAAATGACGTTTCCCGCCAAAACCGTGAAATCTCACTTTCGACGGGAAATCGCAAAATGACGTTTCCCGCCAAAACCATGAAATCGCAATTTCGGTTGAAAATAGCAAAATAACGTTTTCCGCCAAAACCATGAAATCACAATTTCGACAAAAAATCACAAAATGATTTTTTCCGGCAAATCCATGAAATCGCAATTTAGGGGAAAACCCGCAAAATAATTTTTTTCCGCCAAAACAGTGAAATCGTAATTTCGGCGGAAAATCACAAAATAATATTTTTCCGCCAAAACCATGAAATCAAAATTTTGGCGATATATCGTAAAATGACGTTTTTCGCAAAAACTGTGAAACCGCAATTTCGGCAGAAAATCGCAAAGTGATATTTTCCCGCCAAAACCGTGACACCGTAATTTTGGCGGAAAATCACAACATGACGTTTTCCCGCCAAAACCGTGAAACTGCAATTTCTGCAAAAATCGCCAAAATAACGTTTTTCGCCAAATCTTTGAAACCATAATTTCACCAGAAAATCGCAAAATGATGTTTTCCCGCCAAAACTGTGACACCATTATTTCGGTGAAAAATTGCAAAATGTTGTTTTCCCGCCAAAACCATGAAATCGCAATTTTGGCAAAAGACTGCAAAATGAAGTTT
>VBRH01001774.1:2675-17837 GCA_014578085.1 Cardamine resedifolia
ATATATTTAGAAAAGTCGAAGTCTCTGTTATTAAAAACTCTTCAAAGTCGAAGTCTTTGTTAATGTATATGATTGCTATTGTTTAGCTTGAATTGTACAATAATAGGCCAAGTCTAGGTATTTGTAGAAAATACCCATCATCGGATAATATATGTGTGGCTTAAGACCCATATATACATAAACCACCAAGCAAGTTAAGTGAAGAGTCAAGTGAAGAAGACAAATTTATAGTTATGTCCACATCTCAAGCGTCTAAGAGAAGTTGAATCAGAAACAGAGATCAATAAAGCAGAGAATACTTTTGATATTCTGGTCAATTCACAGTGGTGTTTACTCTATGATATATATATTCCTTATCCCTCATCCCTGGACATTTCATAAATCAATGAAGAAAACTCTATGCAAGTTTTTGCGATCATCTTTGACTTTTCTAGCTCTGTTTTGTCTACATAATACTAAATTCAGAGGTGCATACAGCAGCTCAAGCGAACTATCCTACATTTAGTGTGAAGCCCACAGCTGCAAATTTCATTACTCTAGTATGTCCCAAGTCAAAAATCTTGCAACGGTCATCAACAGAAGAAGACAAAGTTAGAGGAAAAGAGAGGAGAGTAAAAAACAAAAGCAAAGCATATTACAACACAAAGAATTGACATGCAACAACTGTTTTGAACTTTTCAGGGAAGAGCTAACATGTCAATGAAAGGCAAAAACCCTAGTTTCATTTTCTATAAATAGCAAACATCTTGTAATAAAGAACTTTGAGAAAACAAATCAAAAGCACAAAGTTTGCATATTTTACCAAGTGGATGGTGGTCTAGTAGTCTTGAGAATTAATACTCAAGTCTTAAGGTTACTAGCTCAACTCTACTTGGAAGAAGTGATTTACGTCTTAAATATGCATGGTATTATCAAAAGCTGTCTCTGGATATCGGATGAGATTATGAGTCAAATATATGTAACTCTTGCAGTTATTAAAAAAAGAAGTTTGCATTTTTCTCCTTTATCTCTTCTTACCTTAAGTATTTTGCTAATTCTATTTCTACATGTAATCGAAATTGGGCTTACCATATATATAATTTTGCTATTGGGTCTGTTGATGGCGGCGCCAGACCAGATCAGTCAACGGAGTGGCATTGGCTGCAAACACCTCTGTCTTCACTTGTATGCCTTGGCATCCCTCTGTCAGATCTGTTCTGTCATTGTTGTAAGAGGCTCTGTATTTGTCTTTTGAATAAGGTTTAAACTTTAGGACAGAATTTGTGTGGTTTAGTTTGTTCTATTTCGATGTTTGTTTGATTCTACTATGCGAGCCGGAATTAGAACCTTGTCATGTCTATTTGTCTGTTTCGAGTTATAACTTTTAGGCTGGAATCGGTTCCTTTTCAGGCATGAGCACTGGCGAGCCCTTTTTCTTTTTGCATGTTCACTTGTCCCTGCAGATCTTTCGTTTCGTCTGAGGAGTTCTCTTCGGAGTCTTCCCAGTTTTGATATGTTGTCTCACTAGGTTTACTGGGCTTGGCTTCTCCGGTGTGGTTCGTATTCGCTTCTTTTCGCTACGTATCAGAATGGATCGTGTGTGTTCTTTTTATTAGGTTTCCATCGAGGCGTTTCAAAATTGTTGCAGACTTAGCCGCATCCAAAATATTTGTTTTAGGTATTCTACATAGGGTAAATCTTGTCGGATTATGAAGCTTTGTTTTCTCAAGTGGTGTGGTACTTTGGATTCATTATAGGAAGTATTCGTTATCATTGGTTCGTTTTGCACAACGACCTCAATAATTAGATGTCGAATGTTGTTTGGAAGTGTTATGTTTTGCATGACATGTGTATTGGTATTTTCTCGGGTGTATTGGTATTTTCTCGGGTTTTATCATCTTTGTCTTGTTTTGTTTTACGATTCTGAGTTCCCTACAGATTCTGATGAGTATACTATGTTGTCCGCCGGATTAGTTATTAAGAATGTGATATATCCATCTTTCCGATTAGATGACAAAAAAAAAAAAAAAATTTGGAGCGAAAATGTTAACATAAAGGACGCTGTAAGGGAGAAGAAACATATGCTTGTATAGGAAAAACAGCGTCAGAAACACGTGGCAGGAGAATCTTATGTTCTCGCCTACCATGGGAAGGAAAGATCAAAGAAGGACATAACTTGCTGGGAGTAAACAAGTGTTCACGTGCGCTTTGTAGCTTTATCCGTGTTGACGTGGCAACTTTCTAGTGGTCCTCTTGATGCCTTCTCGAAAAGCATTATATAGATCCACGAACTTTCCCAAATTTTTAGTGAAATGAAAAAATTATTCAACAATCCGAAGAAAATTTTAAAATGATAAAAGGAGTAGACGAACCAGTCCGAATCTAAGTTCTCCTCTTGCAAAAGTTGGAGAGAGAGAGAGACAACAAGAAGTTTCTCTTGTATTAACACCAGATACGAAAGTCATCAATCCAATTAGAATCAGCCACGTCAGCTTTAGCCCGCGGAAAACAGACCATGTGAGTCACACGTGATGTTTTTTATGGGTTCCTTCTCTCTTTCATTACCTCAAACGCGGATTTGCTGCGTTTGCTGCACATAGACGACCAAGTCGCTTTTTTTTTGGCCTTTTTTATTTGTTTTTATCTTGGATGGTTTCTTTCTTTGCTGTCTTTTGATTCTTTTTTAATGTTCTCTACGTTTCCGATTCCTTATTTAGATGACATATACATATACATATATATACAAAAACAACGAATTATCTCTTCTTTCACACATTATATCAAAAGCTAAAAGAAACAAAAAAAGGAGAAAAACCCAAACAATAAAAAGAAGAGGAATAAATTCTGAAATTAATGGCGAAGAAGGTGAGGAAGCTTCACGTGACGGTGAAGCCGGTGAGGCTTGATGGTTTACCGGCTATTCTCGGTGATAAAACGGCGGCGGCGAAGAATCTTTCCGCGTTGGTAGAGTTGAAATGGAAAGGACCTGTCTCCGGTTTTGGATTGGGACTTGTTCCTTTCTACCGGTCGAACCGACCTGTTAACCATACAGCTTCTAAACCGATTGCCTCGGGCGTAAGCCACGTGGAATGGGAAGAAGAGTTCGAACGCGTTTGTTGCCTTGTCGGCCCATGGAACATCTCTTTCAATGTCTTCTACGTGAGTTTTTGCCTTTTTGGGATGTAATAAATTTTAATGTTTAAATGTAATTAGTTGAATTAAGCTATTTTTGGTATTAGGGAGAGACAATGGACGCGAAAAGCAAAAAGTCTGTGATCGGAAAAGTGTCGTTAGATTTGTCGGAGTTAGCGTCGAAACTTGAATCAACGGTGGAGAGAAAGCTTCCGATTCGGTCAAAAGGTTCCGTGCTTTCGAAGGAAGCAACTCTTATGGTAATTAATTTGGTCAATTAAATTTTAATAAAATTGTTTTAAATTAATCAAAGGTCATTTTGAATTTGAACTATTCTTTTTATCATTGGATATTAAATTAATATCGGAAACATCATGGAAGGAAAGGTTTGAAATAGATTGAAGACTTTCCTTTAATTCATTGAAAAAGTAAATTATTAATCTAATCCTAATCCTTAAACTTAAACACGCTTTTGTTTATTTAAACCAGGTCAAAGTGACTTTTTCGGAAGTTAGAAACGAACCAGACGACTTTATACAACTCGGTCAGATTTCGGTTGACTCAGTAATTCCAACAAAGATGGCAAGTCGTCGCGGCGGTGGCAGAGATTTTGACTCGTCGTCCTCACCGGCCACCGCGTCAAGTTCAGGCGGACGTAGCCCCATTGTGGAAACTGGTTTATCTTCAAGCCCGGAGGAGAACCAGTCTGAACCGGGTCATAAAGCCGGGTTTAATTGGTGGAAGAGACGACGGTTAAGCTTTTCAATGACATGGAGAAGAGAACCGGTACGTGTTTGGTTTTCCGAAATTTCAAAATCCAGTTCGATTTTAGTCGCTAACCGGAATGGTTTACCTTTGCAGAGAGACGATGAAATTACAAAGATACAACCAAAACCATCGGAGACGGAACCAGAAAAACCTGCGACGGCGGCGACCGATGTATCAATCGAGGCAAACAAATGGGTGACGAAGGATTTGGTAAGCCGCGATGGTAAATCAAAGCTGAAATCAGAAGTTTATTCGGCGTCGATTGATCAAAGAAGCGAACAAGCCGCCGGAGAAGCAGCGTGCGCGGCGGTTGCGGTGGTGGTGGCTCATTGGTTCCACGCGAATCCTAAGCTTATCAATCCTTCAGGAACAGAGTTTGATTCGTTAATCACACAAGGCTCATCTTTATGGCAATCTCTTTGCGACCAAGAATCGTATCTAAGATTGTTCCCAAACAAGCATTTCGATCTTGAAACAATCGTTTCCGCTAAGTTACGGCCGATTAGGGTTTGTCCTGATACATCATTTACAGGGTTATTCAGCCCGGAGAGATTTGCTTCGTTGGAAGGTCTAATGTCGTTTGATCAGATTTGGGATGAAGTAGAGAAAGAAGTAGCGTTAGCTTCAAGTCATAGTGAATCTAGGGTTTATATTGTAAGCTGGAACGATCATTTCTTCGTGGTCAAGGCAGATTTAGATGGTTATTGTGTAATTGATTCGTTAGGGGAGAGATTGTTTGAAGGTTGCAAACAAGCTTACATTTTAAAGTTTGATGATTCGAGTTTGATGTATGAGAAAGAGGAATCGTCGGAGAAGCTTGTTTGTGAAGGTAAAGAGTGTTGTAGAGAGTATATAAAGAGGTTTTTGGCGGCGATTCCGGTGGCAGAATTGGCGGCAAAGGAGGAGAAAGGGAATGTAGTGGATGTGTCTCTTCTTCATGAGAAACTTCAGATTGATTTGCATCATATTATGATGACTTAGTTGTGATTATAGATTTTTTTTTATTTTTTTTCTGACTCTTGATTGGTGACTCGTTAGTGTAGATTTTGTTAGAATAGTGAGGTAGGAGAGAGTTATCTTTTGTGCATATGATTCGTTAGAAAAAAATCAAAGATGTATATGAATATGACTAAATCGAATTCATCATTCTTACTTTATATAAAAAGAAGTAGCTAGAAACAAAAACATCATATAAAATACAAAGGAAATACTAATTGGCAAACATGGTAGGATCAAAACCAAAACCAAAATAATTAATCCAAACGGTTTCTGCGCTTATTCGGACCAATTACCCTCGTTTGTATATATGAAGCAATAGCATGTGCTATAGCTAATCCAAGCCCATACCCTATCGCCACTGCTTTCCATTCCAACACTTGTTCTTGTTCTTCTTCTTCTTCTTCATCTTCTTCTTGCTTATGGTGTTGTATAGGGCCGAAACAACTTTCTTCAAGAGGAAGACCACAAAGCTCTGCATTACCTTCAAAGGAGGATTGAGGTTGCCCAATGATTTGTGTTCCTTGTGGTATTTCACCCTTGAGTTGGTTATGAGACACATTTATGTACGACAAAAACGAGATGCTCCCTAGTCCTTGAGGAATAGTCCCGGAGAGTCGGTTTCTTGACATGTCTAGTGATTCAAGCTCCATAAGATTAGCCAAAGACAGAGGAATATGGCCTGTGAAAGCGTTGTTTGATAAGTTGAGCGCAATCAATGACTTCAAGAAACCAATGGATTCGGGAATCTCTCCTTCAAGTAAATTTCCAGAAAAAATCAATGGCGTTGTAGGAAGTGAGGATGTTCGCTTGCTCCGTGCGTAGACCTTTGTATTGCAAATCTATATGATCCTTAAAGGTATAGGTAACTAAACCATAAGGATTCTTCTCGTATACCATATATATACCTCCATCATCATTCATCATGTGGGATGATGCTTTCCAATTCATAAAGTATCTTGGCGGCAAGCTTCCAGTAAACTTATTATCAGATATCTCAAGTATGCGCAGCTTTGGAAACCCAAGAGGGCCATGATGAGGAGGAGATATAGGACCGTAAAACTTGTTTGAACGGAGGGTAAGGACTTGTAATTTCGGTAAAGCCTTGAGCCAGAAAGGAAATGTGTCTTTCATTCTGTTGTTGTCAACGCTTAGAAACACTAGAGATGAACAATTCAAAAGAGACCTTGGAAGTTTTCCGGTTAGTCGATTGTATCCAACATCAAGTGTTCGTAAAGAGGCACCAACAATGAACATATCAAGAATACTTCCTTCGAAATTGTTTCTCCGGAGATTTATAAACGCCAAGTTGCTTAGACATTGAGGAATTGGACCGATGAAGTTGTTGTAGTTTAGATAAAGGACAACAAGTGAGAGTCTGGTGCATATTGAAAGAGGTATCTTTCCAGTGAAATTATTAGAGCCCGCAGAGAAGACATTGATAGAGTGTGGTAGATTAGGAAGCTCTCCTTGAAAGTTGTTTGACCCCAACATTAATATCTTCACCGATGAATTTACTAAAACTTCCGCGGTGCCTTCAAAACCGGTGAAAGAATTATTCAAAATATTCAACGAATTCAGATTAGGAAGGCTCCACAACCACTCAGGGATTTTCCCATTGATTTCATTGTTGGATAAATCTATAAACTGCATCTTTTGAAGCGTCTTTAATATGTTTGGGAACTCTTTGATGCCACAATGCTTGAAGAACACCATTGCCATGGTCAATGGAATGTATGAGTCTGAACTTAAACTGGCCGGAGATATATTGTTATTGGAAAGATCAAGGTGAGCTTCGAGATAGGCTCTAGGACTTTACCTTCAAAACGGTTAAACCCAAGGTACAAGTACTCAAGACTAGATGAGGTAAAGGAGTTAGGAAGTTCAATAGAACCGTTGAGATTGTTTCCACGTATACCAAGATACAATAAAAAAGGAATAGTGAAAAGAGAAGAAGGAATGGTACCAGAGAAGTGATTTTCATAAAGATTTAAAAGGGACAGCTTAGTTAAGTTTTGTAAGAAAGTGAAACTACCGGTGAGCTTGTTTTGGTCAAGGTACACTAGGTTTAACTGAGTAAGGTTACTAAATGTGGGAGGAACTTGACCGAAGAAGCCACTCGAGGAAAGAGATAAGGCTTGTAAATTGTTGAGACAGCCAAATTCGGAAGGGAGTGAAGAAGTGAAGCTGTTGAAAGCGAGATTAAGGTAACGGAGTTGGTGCAACTCAAAGAGGCTACTGTTGGTTTCCAGAGTTTTAGAGAAGTGATTGTGAGAAAGGTCTAACACTGTGAACTTGGTTAGATTCCACAAAAGTGGGAAACTACCAGTTAGATCATTTTGGGAAAGATCTAATTTAGAAAGCATGGTTAGGTTACTAAATGAGGAATGAACTTGGCCGAGGAAGCCATTAAAGGAAAGAGATAAAATCTCTAATTTGTAGAGATTGCCAAACTCGGAAGGGAGGGAAGAGGAGGTAAAGTTGTTGTAAGAGAGATCAAGGTAGCGAAGATGTTGAAACTGGAAGAGGCTACTACTGGACTTTAGAGATCCACTTAGACAGGACCTGAGTCGTAGCTTTGTGACCGCACCAGTGGAGTTATAGCACCAGATTCCATTAAAGTCTATTGTGGTTGCAAATGCGGGTATCAAACTCTTTCTGAACTGTATAAAGGCTTGAATCTTGTGAGGATGACAACGAACAAGACTACCAACATGATCATTTGTAATGAATTTTATAATGACAAAGCTTGCGGGGGAGACACAACAGAGTAAGAGTAGCCAGAGAAAATGCAAACGCAAAGATGATTCCGACATGGTTGTCATGAAATCTTTTTTAAGAAGAATGATTTTTTTTTAAAGAAAAGTGAGAGAAAAAATTAGGTATAAATAAAGATTTGGTTTTTTCATGGGAACATGCATCTTGGACTTAGAAGAAAGTTAGAGCTAAATAAGATTATAACAGAAAAGTATACATAAGAGCCAATAAATCCACGTTACTTAATTTCCCTAACGTAAAATTTGGATTGGAAAATCACAACAGTTTGAAATTTATAACATATTGAAAAATATGATAGGAAAATTACACTATTTTGAAATTTTTTTAATCAAGTTAGCATAGCGACAGGCACATTCACTACGTGCAGACCCGTTTCTGACCCTAGGCAGTTTAGGATTTTGCCTAGGATTCATGCCAAACTTAAAAAAAAATTTAAACAAAAGGGCCCAGAAAAAAAAAATTATTTTGACAAAAACCCACAATATTTTATTTGCCCATGACCCAATTTTTGTTTGAGACGGGCCTGGCTACGTGGATTGGAGTATGGAGAAGTTTGTAGCCCTTAATGCTTCACAAATAACAAATGGCATTGAATTGATTATTGTGTGTGTGTGGATTGTCAAAGTTCAAAGATGGGGACGTAACAAAGTGAACTCGCGTTATGGTTTAGCTAGCAAAATATCATTAAACCGAATGAATGAAAATTCTAGGCCATACATTGATCATGTTGACCTTACATGAGTCAAACTTATCATCAGCTAAAGGATCGGAGTTTTCTTTGGTATGTGTAATATCATGTGGAGAAGAGATGGTCTCTCTGATTCTTCATTACGTCGCATGAGGGAGATGCCGAGAGTTCTGTTTCGGTGTTTCGAGTACACTCTAGTGGTAGTGTTCATTGAGGCTGAATCGCTTTTGTGGGCTGAATAATATGAGTAGGTCTGAGCAAAATACCCGGAACCGAGGAACCAAACCGAATCCGACTTGAGAAAGGGGAATCGACAAAGTATCAAAATGAGTCCTACACTTCTATATCTGAAGAACTGAATCCTCTTCTTGATTAAAACCTTTTGCTACCAACCTTGCCTTAAGCTTGTTTAAGGTGCCATCAGCATTTAGTTTTGTCCTAAAGACCCACTTAGATCCTAAAACGTGAAGATTAGGTGTATGAGGGACCAAAGACCATGTATTAGTCTCATAGCAATAGCTCATTTCTTCTTGCATTGCTCCAGTCCATCCTGGATCATTCATAGTAGCAGTAACAGTTCTTGGTTCTGGATAAGAGACTTTGTTGATCAATAGGGCATATCTAGGATTTGGTTTCCAAATGCCTGATTTTCCTTTTGGATGCATTGGATGAGAGTTGTTAGGAGTTGGTAATGGCAGATGAGGAGCCAAATCAATAACTGTTGTATTTGATGTAGTAGAGGTTGAGGAAGATTATGTATTGTAGTGAGTTTGTGAGCTGCTTGGGTTGGAAGTAGAAGGAGAAGAGTTGTCGCCTATAGGAACATAATCATGGTCTGTCGTACCCCCAGAACTCTCCTCAATCACTCTAGTTGAAGCAGGCAGAAGAGGAGGAAAATTGGTCTTATTGAGACCTGGTAATGAAGTGTGGTTTGCAGAGATAGAAACAGATCTTGTCTGAGGTTGGAGAAGCACGGTAGAGTCCCCTACTTCATTTGTTGTTGTATCTTGAACTGGAACCCCACTAGGTTTCATAAAACTTTATGCCAAGCTTCTAACATAGGTGTTGTGTTTTCAGGTTGCAGAGAAAGATAGATGTCTGAGAAGGGAACATTTTTTTATCAAAAAGAACATGACGACTAATGTATACCCTTCCAGTAGGTGGATATAAACATCTATAGCCCTTATACTTGTTATTATACCCCATAAAGACACATTTCAAAGATCTGGGGTCAAACTTGGTTGTTGTATAGTCTCTTAGCACAAGGTAGCAAGCGTATTTGAAAGTTCTTAGAGCTGAGTAGTCAGGTTTGATCCCATGGAGTTTTTCATAGGCTGACATGTTGTTATCTAGAGTAGTGGTAGGAAGAATGTTGCTTAGAAAATTCGTTGTAAAGAAGGCTTCCACCCAATGTTGTTGCGGCATTTTACTTTGAAATAACATAGATAGGTCAAGCTCTGTAACATGTTGGTATTTGCGTTCTGCAATGCCGTTTTGTTGACGTGTATAAGGACATGAGATATATTGTTGAATGCCGTTTTGTTGCAGATGGTTCAAGAACTGATTACTTAGAAACTCTCCTCCACCATCACACTGAAAAATCTCAATTTTGCAGTTAAACTGATTCTCTACCAATTTTTGAAAGATTAAAAAGATAGAGAAGAAATCAGACTTCTTCTTCAATGGATAAAACCAGCAAAAACGAGACCAATTGTCAAATAAGATTACATAGTATCGAAAGCCTTGCACTGACACTATTGGAGAAGGACCCCATAAGTCATAGTGAATTATGTGCAACAAAAGAAGAAGAATAAAAAGGTAATTTAGAGCTTTTTCCAAGATGACAAGCTTCACACATAGAGATAATCTGCTTGTTGATGGAGATATAGCGATTTGAAGATAGTTGTTGAAGAATCTGAGAACTAGGATGACCAAGCCTTCTATGCCAAACTTCATCACTTGCAGATTGTTGACGAGTTGAATTGAAAACGTGGTGTTGGGGATCCTGCAATACGTAAAGGCCATTATTGTTTTTGCCCAGAGTTAAGAGACTATTTGTTTCCTTGTCCTTCACACGAACTCCATCACAGTCAAATTTAAAAGAGCAAGGGTAATCTGTTGTAATCTTAGAAACAGACAAGAGTGATTTAGCAATATATGGACAGACAAGAACATCTTTTAATGGTAACGTACCTGATATGACTGGGAGACTAGTTGATCATGTGTGAGTAATTGGGAGAAAGTTTCCATCTCCAGTCATGACTGTGTCGGACCCACTGTAAGGCTGAGACTGCTGCAAATGATGATAAGAGTTTGTAACATGAGTTGTTGCACCAGAATCAGGGTACCACTCTTGACCATTGTGTTCTGTCACATCAGTTATTCTCAAAGCTGCAAGAGCAGCTGGCATTTCATCATCTTGATAACTATTGTTGAAACGATGCCAACATTTTAGAGCTGAATGGCCCATTTTCCCACAAATTTGACAGATGGTATGTTGTCTCCATTGACTGAGCTTGAGGAGGGGATATTTGTTGGTGAAAGCCTCTTCCTCTTGTTGAGAAGAACCCACGGTTTCTGCCTCCACCTCTTTGATAAGACTGACCCCTTCCTCCGTTACTGTAATAGTTAGGAGCTTGAACAGTATTAAAAGCAAGGTGTGGAGTAACGACATTTGTGGCTTTATAGCTTGTCAAGCGATCTGCATAGCCATTCAATCGAGGAATCACATCTTCAAAGGTTGGACTTGGTTGAATGTCCATAGAGCCTTCAATAGACCTTTTAATGGGCTCATATTCTCTGCCTAGTCCATGTAAAGCAGCAAAGATCTTCATTTTTTTGCTGACTGGGCTTCCAATAGAGGTTAGCTGTTCACATATAGTTTTTATCTCCTTAAGGTAGTCAGACATAGGCTTCTCGTTCTTTTCTAAAGTTTGCAGTTTTCTTTGGAGCTCGAAGAGTCTAGAAGAAGAGACTCGGTTGAAATGGTTTGCTAAAGCGAGCCACACATCTTGAGCTGTGTCAGATCCAATCACTTCAGACAATATTTCTTTAGAGAGCGAGCCTAGAAGCCATGCCTTGACCACTTGGTCAGACTGGTACCAAGAGAGATAGTCCGGATTTGGTACCTCTGTGGTGTTGCCATGTATATCTGGTCTTGGAAGAACTGACGTTGGCTTAGAGAAATACCCATTTATAAAACCAAGAATATTCAAGCCAGAGATAAAAGATTCAAACTGAAATTTCCATAGTATGTAGTTTCTTTGAGTAAGTTTGATTGTAACACAGTTGGTGAAGTTTAGAACAAGAGGGTAGTAGAGCTTAATGGATTGATCCATGGCTCTGATGTTGGAACTCGTTTTATGACAAAGTAGTTTTGACCATTTTCCGGTGGACTTTCCGGTGAAGACGTTCACCGGAATGACCGGTCTTGGGCACGATATAATCATCGCCGCAAGCACTACATGGTAGTGTTTAAGAATGTCAAAAACGAAGTATTTTTTAATGAGAAATTGATGTCCGAAGTGAGAAGCTTAGAAAATTTACAAGCTTTAAAATTTGACTAAGTGTTAAATATTTCACTTTGGAAATTAGAGGAGAAATCCAACTAAATTGAGGTTGGATTTGAGATTTGGGAAATGGGCTTACAACCCATAAATTTGTTTTAATTTTCCCAAATCCATTTGGTTTAAAATTATGATTAAATAAACAAATATATTCATTTGAATTGTTTATTATGACAATAAAAATTATTTACGACATTTAAGATGATTAAGGTTGGAATGATATCTTTGACTTTGTCAATAAGAATCAATTCTCATCAATTGTCATTATGTCGTAACCTCCTCCTCTTTATTTTTTTACGTTGAGCTGCGCTTTTAAGTATGATGCTTTGTCTTCTCTTTTCTGAACGATCAGATCAACATACACACAAAGAAAAATCTCTCATCTGAAACCATGAAAGAAAAGAGATTTCAGAGGTTAAGAGAAGTAGAGTTGAAAAGAGGTTTTTGATTTCATTTTCTCTCTTAGGGTTTTATATTTGATGTTGTTTCACTTATATAGTGTGATACAAACTGTAAAATCTAAAACCCTACAAGCCACGTCTGCGTTAACATGTGACTATCGATCCAAGAGTTTCAAAATGGTTCTTCAACGCAACTTGATCCGTACTACAGCTCATGCTTCTCTTGCCAACCTTTTCTGCTTTTCCTCTGTTTTTGTTGACGTCATTTGCAGGTACAACAGAAGATGACCGTTGTAAAGCAGGCTTTACTTTGAGCAGGCCCATGTCTTGTTCGTTCTTGGGCTTTGCAGATCCTGATGTTAATGTGGTTGAGATGTTGTCGTTAAGCCTCTGTTTGCATTGGAGGTTTTGCTCTGTTAATATTCGTTATCGTCTCAATCTTTCTTTTGATATGATCTCTGGAATCAACTGCCTCTATAGGGGGGATCTTTTCAACGGTTCAACCACTCCAGGTTGACGGGTCTTCCTTTTCCATAATACAGGCCTACGACGAGCTTTCTTTGTCACCGAAGAAGAGTTTCCGGATTGGATTCCCTCAGGGGTTGCTCCAAATTCAAAAACCGTCGAGCTCTTCTTCGAAACAAACAAAGGAAGACTTGCGGCCGAAGAAATATCCACTTCATATAGGGTGTCATTAATAGGGGCCGAAGAGGCTGGTGTGAGATGAGCCTTATGATGTTTGCTAGCCCGAAGTTAGATGCCTCTTCCTCATAAGCAAACACATGGCCTTTCCCTTTTTCAAGGGAAGTCGTAATCCTAGGCATACACGTTGCAGTATCTCCCAGCTGGTCTTCCATGGATTGTTGAACCCTGAGGATTGGAGCATTGGGTCAGCATGGGACACATACTGTTGCGCCATGATGTTTTCTTCCCTAGATAAGCCAGGGAACGTCGGAGCGAACCCTGGTGGACCAGTTAAGGTTAACGCTCTAGGTATGTGATCAATTTGTTGACGGCTAGCTGGAGTATATACCTTTACTCCCAGAAGGTTTCTCTCCTATTAAATTCTGGGAGTTTCGAGGTTTGCGAAGCATAGGACACATAACTTTCTCATGCGTAAGGCGCAGACAATGAAAACAACGTTTTCAAGCTTTTCGTACTCGTACTGTATTACCACTGTTTCTCCAGGAGGAATTGTAAGGTTCAAATTCACCATCACTCGCACAAAGTCCCTTTTTTTGGGAAGCTTCGGGATCATAGGCAATCTCCACAACTTTGCCAACCGCTTTTCCCAAAACATTCATCGTCTCAATCGTGAAATGATTCATGGGAATGTTTCTAATACGGATCCAAACATCAAACGATGTAAGAAAATCATTTTTGACCTCACCTGACAATCTGGATTAAGTAACCGACCCAGAATACTCGTAGCATTTTCGTCAAACACTCGGAACTGGGGGTATCCGGAAGCACAATTGGTTCATCATCTTCTAAGGACAGAGAACTGATAGCATTGAAAAGGTTGTCCGCCATTGCAATCGTAAGAAGTCGTCGTCGGAGTAGCAAAAGCTTAGGATGGAGGGTTTCTGAGAGCCAAGAACACCATTTAAACCCCGACGGAGAATCAAGATTGTGGGAATAGAAACTCATGACTCAATAATCACAATAAAGAAATAGAATCGCTAGTAAATGGTAGTGTTTCAAATCACTTCTCAATTACGTATATTAGGGAGATATGACTTAGAGTAAGATAAGGAATATCCGATATTTTGAGATGCCTAGAATACCGTAGAAGTAAAGCCGGCTTTGAGAGCTCCACTCACTGTGAGAGAGAAATACTGAAAGGCAAACCCTCTAGACCAACTAGAGAGGCCTAAGAGAGATCTACAATTTCTTAATAATTTATATGAACACTGGAGTTTAGTTATGTTAATTTGATTATCATTCTGGTGGTGTTTCTAATTGGATCAGATAAGGATCTAAGTCCGGATGTATTTACGGCTGCCTTTTAATTTATCAACAGTTTTAGGAGGATGGTAGTGATTATGTATTTACTATGGTTGACTTTTATGGAAGAAAGTACCAATCATATAAAATATATATTTGATATTTATTACCAAAGATTATTGACTTCAGACCAATAAGTTTATGTTCACAAAATATGTATTTCAACATCGCCGTAAAGCTGTAATTTTCGCAATCCATGTTTGATATTTGATTTTTTCTTTAATCTTACAGACATCATTGAAATCATCCGGTTTGGTGAACTCTCTGTGCCAAAACACACTATTTTGGCAGTGTTGTGGTTAGCTATAGCGTCCTTGGTTAATTTAGACTTATAATTTTAATTTCTTTTTGATTAAGAAAAAAAATGGTAACAATTTTTTTTGAAGGAAAAATCCCATAAAAACTTTAAGGTGACAATCACGTGAATATTTAACGTTTTTACTCTCTAATTAAATTTTCAAAGTGAAACTTTTGTTAGTTTAAACATTCAAAGTGATATTCTAGTTTACACCGACACTTCAGATGACAGAATAATTAACTTTGTTGACAAAACAATTAATTTCGTTTAGGGACACGTCAATACCCATAATAAACCATAATTCACATTCCTAAATACCCAAAATTAACTACCCTAAATACTTAGACCATTCACAATGGTTATAAAATTCAACTACCTCTTTTATCATTTTTAACACTCCACATCATCTTCTCTCTCTTCCACCTAATAATTCAACTACCTATTCAATTTTTATAACTACAATAGTTTTGCTTAATAAAATTTAACTCCCTACCCCACTATTTTTTATTTTAATATTCTTCTTGTATTTATGTTTTGTGATTACATAAT
>VBRH01001775.1:0-12302 GCA_014578085.1 Cardamine resedifolia
GATACCAAATGTAACGCCCCGACCGCCACCGTCCGTGGGCCCCCTCGCCCTCTCTCGGCCCATGGGGCCCACCCTCGTCCGATGGCCGGTGCGTTATTCCGGAAGGCTCTAAAGACTTGTTACTGTCTCTACAAATCACCACATGATCTTTCCCCGTGTTTTATCCTCACTCACACGGTACCGATAATCGCTTCCCGGTAGGTCACCCATCCTAGTGCTACTGCAGCCCAAGCACGCTTAACTGTAGAGTTCTGATGGGAAAAGTGACGGAAAAGATAAGTGCACTTTGGTGACATAGGTAGCCAAATCAATTCTGTTAAGCCTCTCCACATGCACCACCATATTTTTTGAAACCGGGGTGTTACAATTACCCCCACTAACAGATCGCAACGTCCTCGTTGCGCACCAAGACCGTCACCCCCGATGGTACGAGTCCACTTGACTCCACACTCATCTGGGTTCGGCTCTGATACCAAATGTAACGCCCCGACCGCCACCATCTGTGGGCCTCCTCCCCCTCTCTCGACCCATGGGCCCCACCCTCTTACGACGGCCGGTGCGTTATTCCGGAAGGCTCTAAAGACTTGTTACTATCCCTACAAATCACCACATGATCTTTCCCTGTGTTTTGTCCTCACTCACACGGTACCGACAATCACTTCCCGGTAGGTCACTCATCCTAGTGCTACTCCAGCCCAAGCACGCTTAACTGCAGAGTTCTGATGGGATAAGTGACGGAAAAGATAAGTGCACTTTGGTGACATAGGTAGCCAGATCAATTCTTTTAAGCCTCTCCACATGCACCACCATATTTTCTGAAACCGGAGTGTTACAAATACTTCCAACAACAAATAACAATTCCACACCAAGAAAAGCTAAACCAACGACTAACGATTCTAATCCAAGAAAAGCTAAACAAATGACAAGCAATTCTACTCCAAGAAAAGCTAAACAAACAGCAGGAATAGTATACACACTTTCACAGCATGAATAGTAAACACGCTTTCACAACATGAATAGTAAACACGCTTTCACAGCATGAATAGTACCCATGCTTTCACAGCATGAATAGTACATACTTTCACAGCATGAATAGTAAACACGCTTCCAAAGCATGAATAGTAAACACGCTTCCACAGCATGAATAGTAAACACACAACAAGCCTTCTAGGCACAACAACACAAAATCCATGGTTCTCTAACCACCAAAGCTTAGTAAACTCACTAAAGCTTCCCAGGAACCCAAAAATGCCGAAACTAGAACAAGAATTTCATAAAATTCCCAAACTCGAAATCACCAAAATCAAGCCATGGAACTTCACAAACAAAGCTTATCAAAACTCACAAACACAAATCCAAGGTTCCCTTAACCCTCCCAAACTAAGAAAACACCAACTAAACTTCACAAGTGACTCTTGAAAATTCATCAAGACTCACGAAAAATCAAAACCTCACACAAGGCTTAAATGATAACCTTTGGTCACAACTCACCTTAGATAGGATGGATCTAGCTTAGGATGGACTCCCCAAGCTCAAGAAAAATCTCTCCTCCCTCACCAAGCTTCACGCCCTAAACCTTAGGTTTCCAACCACTCTTTTTCCAAGCTTCCGAAGCTCCACACACTAGATCCTCAAAGATCCAAGCTTACTACAAGCTTTCAACTCCTTTCTCTCTAAGAAGAAGAAGAAGAAGAAGAAGAGAAAATTGCTTTTGCTACAACTTTAAAGAAGAAGAAGAAGAAGAGAAAATGGCTTTTGCTACAACTTTAAAGATTTTTCTTGAAAGCTCCAAACTTCCGAAACAACTTATGACACCCCCGAAACAAATCTAGATTAATTATTTCCACCCCATAATTAATTTCTCTAGACTTGTTGAAGGTTCATAAACTCGAAAAAAAATCTGAATTAATTAAATTATTTAATTTTCCGGAACACGGGCGTTACATAAATAGTAAGAATCAATTTCTTCTTTCTTAATTAGTGAGTGATGTTAACTTTACTATCTCCGTAAAGAAATAGATCAAGGATTTAAGATGATCATGTATAAATTAATGTATTTCATTGATTGATTCATAATTTTTTATGCAATGGGAAAGTGGGGGTCTAAGAACTTAAAATTTTGTATGAAACAAATTAATTTATTGTAATATGATGATAACATGAGTGCTGATTGGGAATGTTGTGATCTCTAGATCTCGTGTTATGAATCCAATTATTATTAATTAACCTGTGTTCATTCTAAAATTATTTGTTGTGTATTGGAGATATGTTAAGGAACTAATGTTTTTTTTTTTTTTTAACGTTTATAAGCAAGAATGTCTTTGGTTTGTAAGAACATTATCGATGAGCTCAACAAAGGAGACAAACTGGAGGGTGACAATTAAGATATTTGGTATCGCAGAGTCAAACATGTCTTTGAAGAGCAAGAGATGAAAGAGAATCTTTTCCATCTTATAAAAGAACTGATGTGTCACGGTTTAATGGAGTTTTAACCTTTAATTTTGTTAGTTTATCGCGCCTAGTCTATGTTTTGTGCCTTTTTGGTTTTGTTAGAGTCATTACAGGTTTAGAGTTGTCACCGAAGAATAAAGGAGGAATTGGACCATTTTTAAACATCTAATGATTCAACAATCAAATGAAGAGAAGCCTGGATTGATCGATCCAACACCAAATCAAGCAATCCTCGAAGTTACTGAAGTGTGGTGTTTTGAAGCTGGGATCGATCGATCTTCACTAAAGATCGATTGATCCGCGACCATATTTCTTTCCTTTTCTAATTTGATTAGGTTTTCGTTTTTTTTTTTCATATAAATAGGAATGCTCGACACGAGAGCAGTTTCAACTTTGTTATTTTCCAGCTTTATATTTTATTTTCGTAGTTTTGGGAGACGATATCTCTTACTCTTTCAGAAGTGCTTTCTAAACCCCGTTATCGTTATTTTGATATTTATGCAATCATTGAATAGTTTATTATGATTTCATATATGTATGAGTAATCCACTTATTGGGATTTAAGGGTTGTTCAAGGGGATTCAATGATCGTTTAGGTTGAGGTTGTTAGTTTAGGAAATTATCTTTAGAGTTTTTCATCTTTTGTGATTTTAATGCTTATGTATGATTCACTACCTTGTATAAGATCTCTAGGTTAACCTATGAGCCGAAAGCTATAGTTAGGATGTTGAAATCAACTATTGATGAGGTTTAGTATCCTAAGCCAACATGAGTTATAGTTAAGTAATCTAAGTGAACATATTGATAACACCGTGTTTTACCTATTTTAGCGAATCCTTTACGATGATTTAACAAGTGTTTCTTATTATTTAAGTGCTTTTTAGCCAATTTTCAAGTATTTTTAGTTTCAAGAAGTCACTAATGGTTTCCAAGAAAAAAAAGACCAAAAGGGAGTAAAATAGGTTTTAAGACAGTTTTGGAGCTTCAGATGGAATACCACCTTTGAAGACCTTCCCCGGAACCAAATTATGTGTTATATATTTCATCGGAAAGCTAGAAGAGTCCAATTTTACCTCCAATTAGAATCAATCCATCCATTAAGCCAATTAGAAGTTATGATGAAAGCAATGAAGACATGTCCTGCCGAGCCCGAACCAGAAGCCACCACGGCGCCCAGAAGCCATGATGACGCGAAAAAAATACCTCTCCACCACACAACCAAGCTCCGATGGAGCGGCCGAGGTGTATTGAAGCCCCCTGGTTTAAAACTACATATTTTCAATTATTTCAACCCACAGAAACCCTAAACCAATTATGCACGCCTCAAACCGTATAAATATTCATTCTTAAGACCTAGAAGGTAAGTGATGAGGACATCAGGACCATGGTAGACCAGGAGTCAATCCAACCAGCCGGAGCCAAGCCACCCGATACCGAACCAAATGGAGAGACAACGTCCAAATCAAGTTCCACTCGTGCATTTCAGCACAACTTGAAGAATCACCAGGCAACCATCAATAATAACTGTTTTTGCCAAAGAAAATTATACCAAAACCGAGCTTAACCAGAAGATTTCCGAGAACCTATACTCGGAGACGAGAATCTAAGAACAAAGCTGACCAGATCAAGTTATACTCAAGCAAACGAGATACACCTGAAGAAACACCAGCAAAACAACTATTTTGAAGACTTTAGCCGAGTTTAATCACATCAAGACCCGACTAAATACGAAGATACCTGAAGACTCACCTCCAACACCGAGCAAGACCAAGAGAAGCTGATTCACGACAAATCCACTCGAGCATTCAGCCTCTTCTCGAGTTTTCATCAGGAAAACACATATTTGGAAAGTTCCGATCGAAGAAAACCAAGTCATGACACATATTTGGTACATATGCTCCTATTTTGCCTTATACAGATCGGTTCCATTCAAGTAAGTTACTTAACCAATTGGAGATTGACTTCCTGCTATTTTATTTAAATCCTTAGAAGAGTACAAGCTGTTTGGGAGGTGCTAAAATGACACATAATCTGTTTTCACGTTTGGAGAAAGAAGAGAATCCACACTTGCCATTTTTGGAACCAATCACTTTCAAATTCCAACGACCATATTCTCTTCAGCTTTTACAAGTTCTAGAGATCCTTCAGGACAATCAGAGGCTTCTAATAATGCGCACCTTCCTCCCCAAGTTGACCAAATACAAGCAAAGGCTCTACTTACCTTATTTGGCCTACTGCATATTTAATTCACCAATGACCATATTTCTTTGAATTCTGCAATTTCTTTCTTGTTTTAGTCTTTAGAACCAATGTAATATGAGCCTATAAAAGCTCAGCTCTTGATTCATTATAAATCACCCTTACTCGAATTTTCAAGTTAATAAGAAAAACAAATTTTCTTCTCTTTCACAAAGTTGTGACTTCTTTGTGTTGTTTCTTTTCATTAGTTCTTATTGAGCGATTCTTTAAGTTCTATTGAGTCTGAAAAGTGAGTTGTTTGAGTGATTCATTCAGCTTAGTTTGTTCATCGATTGAGTGAGTCAATCAATTTACATATATATCTCGATCTCTTTCACACCTTATGCTTAGCTAGGCTTGGAATACTCTTGATCATCAAGTGATTAGAATACAGTGTGATTCCGATCTTGTATCAGTAAGTGACACAACCTCTAAATATCTAAGCAGCCGAGCATGTCTCAGGCACAAGGAACCTCGTGGAGAACATTCAAGCACTTAGTTCATCATCATCTCTCATCGCTTTAAATGGTTTTCTACATATTAGGGAGACGATCTCTCTGAAACTTTTAGAAAAGTACCTTTGAACCTTCTTGGCTTTATTAATTCATTTATTATGCATACCTTTTCATCACCCATGATTTAGTTTGCTTTAGTTATGTGAAACGATCGCACCCATTTTTTTTTTAATAAGTAATATTCCAAAAAATAATAATTACTCCCAAGCCAACTTAAGATTCAACTAACTCATGAATAATTCTTAATCAACTCCGAAAATTAAATAAATTCACTAAAAATACATAAAATAACTCCAAATAATTTATTCAACTCCCAATAAAAACTGAAATTTAATTCAAATAAATTAAATCACGTTCTAAAATTAAACCAGAATTAAACAAATAAATAGGAACACTCAAAACAAACCGACGAGTCTAGATTATCCCTTCTTCCTTGCTTTGATCCTACGGTCACACTTTTTCTTTCCCTGCATCAAATAAATGGAGATGCATAAGTATTTCAATATATACTTAGTGAGGCAATCCTCCCATCTACAAGCTATACACACAAATAATTTAAAATATTTAATATATTAAAACATGAAAATACCGAATAAATCATTCATCTCATGAAACATTCGATCTATATCCACCCAAGATCATACCAAGCCTATATTCATGAAAAACACATCAAATATTAAAATTTCTTAGATAAGCTTATGGCCATGCAATCACCTTTGCTCACGACGATTTCCTTGATGATATTTTCCTTTTTAAAATACCTTCCTTTTCAGGAATTTCTAGGGTTTCTTAAAGGTCACCGCAATACAACCGCAACCTCTCTTACTCACCCTACAGCGCACCACAACAACAAAATAACTTTTAACCTAAACTGGAAAAATTTAGAAAAATGACAGAACGCACTGCTTGAAAGACGGAATCAAGAAATCAAAATCTAACTGTCCACTTTCCAATCGCACCGTTGAAATTTAGGCCCTAGATATCCTGAAGCTACTCTCAACGTTTCGTGATGATCCGACCACATACACACTCGAGATCCCCCTTTGAATCCACGTGGGTCTAGATCTCGTCTTAAACAGAGCACCTCACAAAAACACGAATAACTTTTAGAATAACAACTCAAATCAACATCCATAAAATGGTACATCTATATCTAAGGATTAACTACAATGTAACAAAATTTCTTTATCAAAGGAAAAGATTTGCTAGGTCGAACTTCTTCTCTACCACGACCTGTTAGATCTGACTACAATTCCTTCTTGTTCAAACTTCTTTCTCTCTTTTAGCCACACTCAGCCTCTTTTTTTCTCTCCTTGAAGGTGGCCACGAAAATTATGAGAAAGAGTTAGGGCTTATGCGATTGTCAGGGTTTAAATAGGCTTAGATTTATTTCCGGTTCACTTAAATTGAACTAGGAATTAGAATTAAAATAATTAAACAATTCCTCCCTTGGTTTAATAATAAACCGCAAACCAGCTTAACAACCTGCACTGAAAAATAAACCGACTCCACTCTAAATCCCAAAAAATAAATTCAAATTTTTCGTTTCCGGGACAGGGGCATTACATTATGTCTGTGTGGTTTATTAGTTGGGTTTAAGGGTGATTCGAAACGGATTCTAATATTCTATTATTGTCTAATTTGAGTGGTGATTTTTAGGGTAGAGTTCTAAAAAATTCTTCCGTCAAATTAATCTTAATGCATGTGAAAGTGTCATTAACTGAATCAGCACCTAGGAAGTAGACCCATCATAAACGCTGAGCTCTATAACCTGATATAGACTTCAACGAGCTTTTCCTTGTGGCCTGCCAATTGGTTGAGTAATGGAGTCTAGTTCATATTTAGCTGAGTCGTTGCTTGCTAACTAGCTAGTAGAGTTGCAGAATAGTTTAGGTATAGATGATCTAGCTTACAAAAATAATCTTATTGCATAACCATGTTTCGTAGTTTGAGAACGTGATACTGACTGATCTCTATTCTTTGAATCCTTGAATGAACCTCTCTAGATGAATCCCCTGCGAGATTCCTAATGCCAACATTTCGTTTTATTGACTTACTTTCGTTTTTACTTGCTATTTTCGTTCACCATAAACCCCCAAAAAAAAACCAAAATATATGTTCTTCCTAGCTATTTCTACTCTTAATAGATTCATTCAAGCATCATCACTCTCTGTGGGATTCGATCCTTAAATACTACACACAAATAAGTTGTGCACTTGCATTGTTCGGGGTAAAACCTGACAGACATCACATATCAAACATGTTCTGAATACTAAGGTTCATCCAGGAGTTTAGTGTCTTAGTATTCATGTTTAGATAGTTAGTACGGCGGGAGTATGCTAGCTTTTTATTAATGATTTGAGTTCTAGAATGGTTTGTAATTAGATCCCCATGTAGCAAATAGATTATCGATCATTGATCACTGCAAATCTTCCTATGCCTAATGCTTCATCTCAACTCACTATTCATTGGGTGAAATGATTGAGTAATTAGAGAATATATTACCTAATTTGTGGATCATAGTATCGGGTTTAAAACCAAAATAAATTGTTTTGACATTTAAGTGTGGTAAGTGAGATGAGATAGTCGGATAGAAACATAAATGAATTGGTCCAAATATGGCATTATGCACTTACATCGATCGATATAGTGTATTCGTCAAACCCCTATAGTGGCACCTAGCGATTCATTGCTTTTCTAAGAAATAAATTAAAACTATCTTTGATAATATATGTTGTATATCGCTTGATAAAACAATTTTTCGTTTATATAGGTTTATCTTTAAAATTCAAATAATTATATTTATATTTAAAGATTCGTATTATTAGTAGTTGAAAATTGAATTATGTGCAACACGTGCATGTATAAACCTAGGTGTTATTAGTATTGATAAAATATGTAAACAAGTAAAACTTTTACATTGAAAATATAAAACTTATATCTTTATAAAAAACCTTAAAACATTCTTCTTTATGAAACGGAAGAAGTATTGTTGTTTTACTTTTAAATTACTGGTGATCTAGACCATCAGAGATCATAAACGACCTATAATCATGAAACTAAATCAATTATCGAAATTATTTATTTAAGCCTATGGTTCTGCACTCACCTGTATTACGCACAGAAAAATTTTCGACGAAAAACTACAATTTCTCCGAAACTCCCGGGATGAATAACCCTCTAATAAACCCGAATGCGACCTAAAAAGAAAATAATGAAATAATAAATACTTAAACCACTATTTAATTGAAACTAAACCGGTACTAAACAGGACCAAAAGTCTTCTTCCTCGTGTGATCTTCTTTTCTTTTTTTCTTCTTCCGTGATTTCCTTTTCTTCTTCTGTGATCTTCTTTCACCTCCGTGACATCACCGCCGATGGAGGAGGATCCTTCGCAGCCCCTCCGGTCACACTTCAGGTCAGCCACGGGTACAACTCAAGACTCTGGATCGCGCCACCACCTATCGCTCGGCCGCCTTCTCTCTCGCCAAGGCTATGCAAATCACGACCACTCCCGACAGACCACGCCCTTGACGTTGATATCACTCCGCCGTCCAGCCTCTTCTCGCCGGCAACATCACGGTCTCAAATCAGCGCCGTCCAGCCTCTCCTCGCGACATCTCTGCCTCCACTCCGCCGTCGATTCCAACAATCATGGCCATTACAGAACGACAACCACAACATCACTAAAGAAAAGACTCCCTTACCGTGGTGAAGAAGTCTATGCTCCTCTGTGCGTCGCTCTCGGCTCCAAGCTCCGGTGATTCTCTCTCTCTCCCTCTCGAACAAGCTCCGGCGATCCTTCACAAGCTGCTTCACGGTGAGGATGGTGATGCTCGGCTAAGGTGCTTCCGAGATGGGAGCTTGCGTTCGTGAGAAGAAGAAGGATCGAGCTTAGGGTTTCTATCGTTGAGAAAAATTGCTGAATGGCGCTTTCAATTCTCTGATCTTTTTATACCGGCCCCACACCTTTTAAGTTGATCAAATATACCCAATAGGAAAAATCTGATCACTCAAAATAACCCCTACACTTATGATTCTCAATTAACAGCCCCAAACACTAGTTAAAACAAAAGTCTGAAACCCGTTATTTAAACTCAAATAACGGGATGTTAAATTAAAAATCCCCGTTTCCCGGGACATGGGTGTTACAGTATGTAACACTCGTTGGTGCCTCTCCCCTTTACACGCCGAGTTAGAAGCTCTTAGCTGGCCATGACAAGTATAATCGCACTACAAAAAAACAGAAATAGCATTCTTAACAGATTCCTCCGAGTTTGTGAAGATCTCCACCGGTGGATTTGCCTGCTTTCTTGACACACCTAGAAGATCTTACTATAAGTTAGCACGCAGTGCCACACTTTATTTGCAATTTGTTACGCATGTAAACTCCATTCCTTCTATTTTAATTTAAGAACTGTTTTAATTAATTGATAATTGTTGAATAACGTAGTAATATTAGTCATTTAAGAAAATAATTCAAATAAAAAACAAACAATACTATTCAGTTTATTATTAATTATTTGTTCATAATTTTTTAATTTATATGGAAATCTTACTATAAAATATTATGTTAGAAATTTTATGATTATATGGAAATATTTTATTTTTTAATTACTTTTAAAATATTTTTACTTGTGTTTGGTTGTATGGATAGTAGAGAATTAATTGTGAAGATTGTTTGGATATATAGCTATTACTTCCTCTGTTTCATATTAAGTGTTATTTTAGAGTTTAAATTTTGTTTCATTATAAGTGTTTTTTTGTGTTTTTAATGCAGTACTTGGCAAAAATTTTAGTATTATCCCTATTATTCTGGATAGTAGAGAATTAATTGTGAAGATTGTTTGGATACATATATATTACTCCATCTGTTTCATATTAAGTGTTATTTTAGAGTTTAAATTTGGTTTCATTATAAGTGTTTTTTTTGTGTGTTTTCAATGCAGTATTGGCAAAAAATTTAGTATTATCACAATTATTTTAATGTAACGACTAATGCAAACAAATGTTTAATATGTTAATGAGGGATAAAAGAGATAAATTCACTATTTTTTTAATTAGTGTACAAAATCCTTTAATTACAAATAAATTGAAATAAATAGTAGTTAACATACAAAGACATTTTTGTCATTAAAATTTTTTTTGTTCTTTATTATAATAGCATTTCATGTAAATTATAAAAACTTCATGTCATTAAGTTAGTAATACTTTCCATTTAATAGTAGAAATGACCATTTAAATAATTAAATAATCGATTTTGGACATTCTCTCAACTATACTCTATTTCTCCAGAACCTTAAACGCATTGTTTCTCCTCCAAAAATAACTTCTCCAGTCGGAGAACGCATTAAGTATTTACCCAACTGACATAAATAAAATAAAACCTACAAAAGTAAACTAAGAAAAAGGATCAATGACTAAATACATAAAACAAGTAAATCTAGAAACCCAACCCAATTAGATCGCTGTAACAGAGAAAAAAACCGCGACATTGAATTTTGTTCCTTCACCTTTACAAGATACCATGTATATAAATAAAATTAATCCTCGACGACAAAAAATATCATAAACTGAATCCTCGATCGAGATGGAGAATAATTATGTGTTTTTAATAGCATTCGTAATTCATTAAAGCAAATGTCAAAAACCTGTTTAATACAAAGGCAATAGATTCAGTTGGGACGGGAAGAGAAGAAAATAAGTAGTTCTAGTCTGTCTCGATAAGACTTTTGTCAATGATGAGAGATGTTGGCTTTATTTCCATCTTCAGAAACAGAGTACTTGGAATTAGGGGGATCGGATCATTGTCATCTTATGATAACGATTGAAAAAGTAACCAAAATACGAAGGGGTCAATTCCGTTTTGATAAAATACGAAGAAGTTGGATACACGATGAGGAATCAAGTGCTTTATTATCATCCAAAATAAATAATTGCAGAAGATCTACTGCAAAGTGGAAAAAATGTGATAACACTAATTCTTCAACGAAGATTGCAGAATTGAAGAAACGGATTGATGCAGCATAGAGAACCCATCGTACAACATGTGAAGAGCTACAGATCCTTAAAGCTGAAATAAATTAAGCATATTGGGATGGGGAATAATTCTGGCATCAAAAGAGTCGAAATACGTGGATGAAGCTTGGTGATAGAAATACTAAATATTTCCATAGAATAACAAAAACAAGGAAAGCTAGAAATTGTATCAAAATGATACGTGATAATCACGGAAACAACCAAACCCATTTTTTTATTTTTTATTTTATAATAATATTTCCATAAATATTAAAATCTCTCACGAACTAAATTAAACAATTCACGGAAACCACATTAATTTAATTAATTCAATTTAACCAATTTAAACCAAAATCCGTAATCAACGATTTATTAGAAACCAATAAATTCGGATACCGCTTCAGCATAATTTTCAACTAACATCCTAACGGTTCACGATAATTCATCACCTTAAAAAAATACCAGCAATAAAATAAATAAACCACAACCTCCGGTATATCATCCCACATTGCAACCGCAATTCCACGAACTCCAGCTAACACTCATTTTCTTTTCCTTTACATGCACCATTACGAATAGACGCAGTCAATATTTATTAAATATTGAAGAGGCATCAACCCGTCTATTAGGTCAATTACAGACAGCGACTACAGAAAGTTTTCCTGCATAAAATATGCTCGGGATTCAACAAGTAGTACTTCAGCTTAAGAAAAATCAGTAATAATTATTATAATAAAATAATCAATTTTCAGCGATTACTAAATCCTTTCTACATAAAATTATAATCAATTAAATAAAACAAATTAGCAACTAATTAAATCATTGCTTTTGTTACACCAACAATAGTTAATTAAATTCAGCAAAACTCATCAATTTATTCACAGCATTAAATTAAGCAAATTCCGGGATTTATTTCACACAACAGCACAACACTGAAAATTGTAAGAAAACACGCAATCACAGATATAAATCCTAGCACACAATTAGACTGGAAACTTCTGTAAGTCCAGTGCGACCATGGTACTGCACTCACCTTAGTTAAAAGCAAAAACTTCCGCGACAATTTTCTGCAACTTTAGA
>VBRH01001776.1:0-14928 GCA_014578085.1 Cardamine resedifolia
AAACTACAACTGACCGATACACTGCCCGTGCCGAGACTCTACTGCCCGAAACACGGGTGTTACAGAACTCCTGAAGTTGCAGAAAATTATTACGGAAGTTTCTGCTTTTGACTAAGGTGAGTGCAGTCCCGTGGTTGGACCGGACTTACGGAAGTTTCCGGTCTAATTGTGTGCTATGATTTATTTCCGTGATTGTGTGTTTCTTACTATTTTCGGTAATCTCTATTGTGTGAAAAATACGTTGTGCTGTCAAATAAATCCCAGAAATTGCTGAATTTAAGGCCATAACTAAATTGCTGTTTTTTGCTGAATTTTACTAATTATTTTTGGTGTAAAATGATTTAATTAGTTGCTAATTATTTTGAATTTAAGTTGATTATTATTTCTTATAATTATTGCCGAATCGTCTTAAGCTGAAGTGCTGCTTGTTAAATCCCGATCATATTATTATGCCGGGAAACTTTGTTGTAGTCGCCTGTCTGTAATTGACCTAGTAGACGGGTTGATCGTCTCCTCAGTATTTAATAAATACTGACTGCATCTATTTGTAATAGCGCATGTAAATGAAAAAAGGAGTGTTAGCCGGAGCGCGTGGAACTGCGGCTGCGTGGTGGGATGACATACCGGGGGTTGTGGTTTACTTATTTTATTGTTGGTATTGTTTTTTTATGATGATGAATTATTGTGAACCGTTAAGATGTTAGTTGATAAATATGCTGATGCGGTATGCGAGTTTATTGGTTTCTATTAAATCGTTGTTTGCGGATTTTGATTTAAATTTATTAAGTTGAATTAATTAAATTAATGTGGCTCCGTGAATTGTTTAATTTAGTTCATGCTGGGGAATTTTAATATTTATGGGTATATTAAAAAAAAAATGGGTTGTTTGTTTCAATTTAGTATCAGAGCTGAGTTTTTTCTAAGACTTTTAGATTTTCTAATGTGCTGAAATGGTTGTCTGTTGGTAATCGAGTGTCGTTCGATTGTTGTTAGCCGTAGATTTATTTCTCTTGTTGTGGGGTGTCGAGGTATGTCATCCTTTCCAGCCGGTAATGGTTCCATGGTAAGAGTTCCTTGTCGTGTTGTTGATTGCTAATTTTGTAGTAAAGATTCGTTGGTTGATTTCTTTTATTTTCTTAAGGATGGTTAATCTAGGCAGGAATGATAGGCCCCTCAGGGGTGGTCATAAAGGCCGAGGTGGGCGAGGCGGCAGAGCTGGCAAGGCGGCAGAGCTAGTAAGGCGGATGAAGTTTCTGAGGAGAGTGTGGCACAAAGTATCATTGTTGAGCAGGTGGGAGTTGAGCACCCTATTGGGGATGATCATGCCGATTTCACTGCTAGCAACGCTATGCCGGCAGATGGAGTAGCTTCCCAGGAGGCACCTCAGAACCCGATGGGGGCTGTACTTAGGCCGTTGGCCTAACTTTTTGAGCGGTTCCCAGTTGTTGTACCGGCTCGTGCATCGGTGGTGCCACAGAGAGCTACTGGCGTGCCAGGAAGAGTTGTTCCGGAGGTTCCGAATGGCGGGCTAAGCTGGTTGTTCCATCATATCTCAGAGTGATGGAGCACATGTAGAGGTTAGGCACCAAGTACTTTGCTGGTGGTGCCAAGCTAGTTGTGGCATATGAGTAGAGGTCCAGGCTTGAGAGGAACTTCCATTCTATTTGATGCCCCGAGGAGTACCAGTGTTATTTTTGTGGTTAATTATATCGAAGGTGATGCCCACACATGGTGGGAGAGCGTGTTGGCATGGAGGAAATGTTCGGGTTTGACTTAGGGCGAGTTCTGTGAGGAGTTTGACCTCAAATATTTTCTACAAGAGTTTTAGGACAGGCTAGAGGGTGAGTTCTTGGACTTATCACAGGGGAGCAGGTCCATCCGAGTGTATGAGACCGAGTTCATTCGCTTAAGCGGTACTCTGGCAGGGGTCTTGATGATAAGAGGACTCAGGTGCAGAGGTTTTTTTGGGGTATGTGGTTTGAGCAGAGGAACCGCTGCATCGTTCCCAGTTAATCCTCAGTAGCTAAGTTGGTTAAGCGGGAAACCTTGATTGAGCATCGCATGATGCAGGAGGCTAGATCGCAAGTTGTGAATTCTAGGTTTCAGAAAAAAGCTCCAGAGTTCTGTTTCGAGCAAGGGAGGCAGATCCGGTGTGGAGCAGGGGTAAAAGAGGAAGTGGGAGGACACATCTAAGACTTTTGGGTCAGGGTATCGGTGTTTCAGGTGCGGCAATTCAGAGCACCAAATTGTGGACTATACTAAGACTGATGCGCGAGTTTGTTACAGTTTCAAGGAACCTGGGCATATGAAGACTAGCTGTCTGAAGCTGGTGTTGTAGGTACTGGGAATTGAGACACCAACGCTGAAGCAGATCGTATGAGCGCCTCGGGTTTACACTTTAGGCGCGGAGACCGGAGGAACAAGCATCTCCAGACAGAATACTGGTTAGTTCTTTTTCTCTCGAGTTATTTTATTCTTTTAAGGGTTAAGAGTTCTTTCTGTGTGTTTGTGTCTGGAGTCTTGTTCGTGTCTGGTGTCTTAGAGTGGGATCCAGGACCTGTCTGGTGATCATTCGGGAGTCGTGAGAGGTGATGGGGGTCGTTTGTTGAGAACTCAAGGGTGTGTTGAGGGAGTTGACATTCTCATTGTTGGGGAGTTGATGCCGGCCTATTTGATAGTGTGCCCAGTGGAGTTGTATGATGTCATTTTGGGCATGGACTGACTCAGGAAGTTTAAGGCTCATCTCAACTGTTACAGAGGTCGGGTTGTGTTCGAGCGTGCGGGCAAGAAGCTGATTTATCAAGGAGTGAGACCGGATTCCAGGAGCATAGTAGTTTCACCTATCCAGGCTGAAATATTGATCGAACAGGGATGTGAGGCCAACCTGGCAACAATAACGATGTCGGGTGAGGTCGGGGAGTCAACTGTTTGAGACATTGCAGGTGTTATAGAGTTCAAGGATGTTTTCCAGCCGTTGAGAGGCTTACCGCCATCGAGGCCTGAACCGGGGGCTGCACCGCTGTCTAAGCCTCCTTACATAATGACTCCATTGGAGATGACAGAATTAAAGAAGAAGTTGGAAGATCTGCTGGAAAAGAGATTTATCTGGCCGAGTAGTTCAGCGTGGGGAGCACCGATTTTGTTTGTGAAGAAGAAGGACATGAGTTTCCGATTATGCATCAACTACCGAGGGCTTAACCGAGTTACAGTGAAGAATAAGTACTCTTTACCGAGGATTGATGAGTTATTGGGACAGTTGAGAGGGGCTACTTCGTTCTCCAAGATCGACTTGGCGTCTGGATACCATCAGATTCTCATATATGGGGTGGATATCTGGAAGACAGCCTACAGACACTACTAGTTTATGGTGATGCCGTTCGGGTTGACCAATGCGCCAACTGCATTTATGAAGTTAATGAACAGAGTCTTTCAGGAGTATCTGGATGAGTTTGTCATTATCTTCATCGATGACATCATGGTGTATTCCAAGAGTCCTGAGGAGCATGCAGAGCATCTGAGGAGCATGCAGAGCAACAGTTGTTTGCTAAGCTGAGTAAGTGCAGTTTTTGGCAGTGAGAGATGGGTTTTCTGGGTCATGTTGTTTGGGAGAGCAGGGATTCAGTGGATCCATAAATGATTCGTGCGATTGAGGAGTGGCCGAGACCGATGAATGCAACGGAGATCCAGAGTATTCTTGGGTTGGCTGCTTATCACAGGAGTTTCTTGAAGGGTTTTCCAGCATGACTAAGTCCATAACTAAGCTACCAGGGAAGGACGTTACTTTTGTGTGGTTATAGTAGTCTGAGGAGAGCTTTATGAAGCTCAAGGAGATGTTGGTAAGCATGCCTGTGTTGGCCTTGCCAGAGCCAGATGAGCCGTATGTTGTGTACACCGATGCGTCTATGCTGGGACTCGGTTTGTGTTCTTATGTAGCAGGGGAATGTGATCGCTTAGGCTTCATGGAAATTGAGAAAGCATGAGTGCAATTACCGTACTCATGATTTGGAGATGGCAGCCGTGGTGTTTGCACTAAAGATTTGGAGATAATACTTGTACGGCGGGAAAGTTCAGGTGTTTACGGACCACAAAAGTCTGAAATACATCATTACTTAGCTCGAGCTGAATCTGAGGCAGAGAAGCTAGATAGAGTTGGTCATAGATTACGATATGGAGATAGCTTACCATCCTGAAAAAGCTTATCTCGTTTCCAATGCGTTGAGCAGAAAGTGGGTTATTTCCAATACCAAGAGGGATGCTTAGATCCTAGTTGGCATGGTTTGTGCCTTGCGATTGTGTGTAGTGTATGAGGAATCAGAGCCGCTGGGTTTGGAGGTGGCTAATCAGGCCCATATTCAGAGCAAAGTGCGGGTTGTACAGGAGCAGGACCTGGAGTTGGTTAAGGCTTCCAGAGCAGATAAGTCTAAGTATGAAGTTTCCAGCCATGGGACCATTTTGCTGAATGGCAGGGTGTGTGTACCAAAGGATAACGAGCTGAGGCGGGAAATTCTTAGGGAAGCACACCATAGCAGATTCTCGATTCATCCAGGGACGACCATGATGTACCATGACCTCTAGCGGTATTATCAGTGGGTAGGGATAAAGAAGAATGTTGCCAGCTGGGTTGCAGGTTGTGATATTTTCTAGTTGGTGAAGGCTGAGCATCATGTTCCGAGTGGATTATTCAGGAGCTTACCCATTCTAGATTAGAAGTGGGATATGATCACCATGTAGTTCTTGGTTGGTCTACCGGTTTTGCAGAATAAGGATTGTAATGGGTCATTGTTGATAGGTTAACCAAGCTGGCACATTTTCTAGCAATCATAAAGACCGATGGAGCTGAGGTCTTGGCTAGGAGATATATCATTGATATTGTGAAGCTGCATTGGGTACCAGTGAGCATAGTGTCGGATCGTGATCCTAAGTTCCCATCGCTGTTTTGGAGGGTTTTTCAAAAGGTGATGGGCACTAAGGTACGCATAAGCACAACTTATCATTTACAGATAGATGGGCAGTCTGAGTGCACTATTTAGACCTTTGAAGATTTGTTGAGGATGTGTGTACTGGACTTGGTGGCCATTGGTTTGATCACTTGAGGTTAGTGGAGTTCGCATAGAACAATAACTACGAGGCTAGTATCGGTGTGGTGCCATTTAAGGCTCTCTATGGTAGGCTATGAAGGACACCGTTGTGCTGAACTCAAGTGGGAGCCGACTTTGTGCAAGAGACAACGGAGAAGATTTGTGTGGTCAAGCTAAATATGAAGGAAACACAAGAAAGACAGAAAAGCTACGCTGATAAGCGTAGAAAGGAGTTGGAGTTTGCAGTTGGGGATATGGTGTATCTAAAGATCGCCATGCTGAGAGGTCCGAAGAGGTCTATTTCCGAGACTAAGCAGATAACTCGATATATGGGGTCTATTAGAGTATTGGAGCGGGTCGAGCCGGTTGCTTATAGGCTGGAGTTTCCTGATGTGATGCTGGCATTTCATAACGTATTCCACGTGTCGATGCTGAAGAAATGTATGCATAAGGATCATCAGGTGATGGCTGAGATTCCATCTGATCTCCTACCAAGTATTGTTGTGGAGGCGAGGCCTCTTGAGGTGTTGGATCGCATAGTAAGAATGATCAGGAGGAAGACAGTTTGAGAGATGAAAATCTTGTGGCACTGCAATGGGACTGAGGAGGAAACTTGGGAACCTGAAGCTAAGATGAAGCGCAAATTTTCCAAGTGGTTTGGCATGGTGGCGACTTAGCTGAAGTTCCAGTTTGTTGTTGTATTAGCCATTGTACTCGTTTTATTGTCGATGTTTCTAAACGAAGTACCTTTTCATTATTATTCAAGAATAAGGTGGAGTTTTTATTGAATATGATGTGCACACTGTTATTTTTATTCTTCGTTCGGTTGTGGCGATCATGCCGTGTTGATCCTAATACCTGGTTTGGCTAATTAGGACATTGTCTTAATGCTGTGTGATGGGGTTCCTGCTGTGGAATCCCATTGCTGTGTGGTGTTTACCGGTCGTGTTTCTGTGTGATTCCTGATGCTGTTTTGGTAAGCCACTAGAGATCTTAGAATCTTGTTGGACTTAGCTGATCGGGTCACGCTGGACTCTGAGATGCTTCGTCATTTTTACTACGCTGAGCTGTTTCATGGATCCGGTAGGCGCAATTTTATTTAAACCAAGTGGGGTCTTGTGGTGTCAGATTCTAGAAGTATTTTAACTGAGTATAGACAATGTTGTGATGTGATGATAGCCGAAAGGTTATGCCGTGAGGTGTTGATAGCCGCAAGGCTATGCAGGGATGAATAATAGCTGGGAAGTTACGTTGGGTTAAGTGGTTAGTCGGGAGGGTTATGTTGGGCTTGATAGTCAGTTGTGAGAATTCCAAGCTGTGTTGTCGGTCAGAGTTAGCAGATGCGGGGATGAATCTATGTCAGTGAGAGAGAATTGTAACACCCGTATCCCGGAAACGGGAAAATTGAATTTAATTCTTTAGGATTTGGAGTAGAGTTGATTAATTAGTTTGGGGAGCCAGTTTCCGTTAAATAATTCACCAATGGAGTTTTAATTAATTATCAGGTTTAATTTTTTAACCCCTGTTGAAATTAATTGTTTCTAATTTAAATTAATCCTGGTTTAATCTAATTAAAACCAAAAGCCATAATCCTTCCTTATAAAAATTGCTGCAGCCTCTTCTTCATGAAGTCTTAGTCGCTCCAGCCCTAGCTCTTCTCCTTCATGATATGGATCTTCCCACGGATTAATTTCTTTCGAGAGGGTAAAGGATAGAAATGATGGATGGATTGGTCACACAGAGATTGCGGAAGATCTCTGATATTCCGTGAAGCCTCCCAATATATGACACACTTGGACGAGACCAATTCTTGACTCCTCGGATATGACTCATTGAGACGACTCAAGAGACAGATCGGATATTACACACCAATCTAGGGTTTGTTCACAAAGAACTGAAGAGATTCACTCTAAAAATGTTTAAGAAAAAAGTTGATGCCCTTAGAGTTTCGAAACAGGCCTATAAATAGCAAAAGAAACTAGAAAAACCCTAAGCATTATTAATTGGAGAAATTTAACTAAGTGTTTTAAAAACATAGAAAATATCTCTTCACTTCTCCACTTCAAATCCACGAAATCGTGTCCTTATTTTGGGCCAAGCATTCTCCTTTGGGCTTGGATAAATCTCGCATGACTTAGATGAATAAGTGATCCAATTTGCCTCATTAAAACCTTCCTTTGAAAACCCCATTGGGATAAAACCAAAGGCTAGGAAAAAGAGTACAAATGGATTTCCCTCTTGTTAGTCCACTTGAGATTGTATCACAAACACCATGTTTTGATATCCTATTGAAGTCGTGTTCTCTACACCATTCTTTCTCAACTCCAGAAAATATCCAAAAGCATCCATTTGATCCTTAGACGCTTGGTGGTATTGCACTTGAGCGAGTAGTCCATTGATTGAATTCTGGAACGCCTTGGCTCTTGTTCTCGTCAAAGGTCCACTAGGCTCAGCCAACGCTTCCTCAGCTACATGTATGCCCTCCTCAGATACAGGCTGCATTTGATTGTCTTCCATGATCACATCACTTCAAGTTTTTGTCGCCATCACTAGAGAGAAAGAGAACTGCTGGCGAGAGAAGAGAAGCACAGAAAAAGAGAGGTGATTTTTGGATATAAAGGAGGAAACAAACATAACTGTTAGAGTTTGTTGTGTTGAGCGTTTGAACAATAAAAAAAGCTTCGATCAACGGTGGAGATTTTGCTTCAACAGTTGGTTTGAGAGGAATCTAAGTTTTATCGTGGCTAGTTGTGTTTGGAATTTCCAATTTTTTCTGCAGCACCAGTCGGGAGTGTTTGGGAGATCCAACGGTGAGTTCTTCTCAGTTTCAAAAGATATTTTGCAGAGGTGTTCTTGACTTGTTTATCTAGGATATGTACAGTGGAGATCTAATTAGGAGACTGGAATCTTAGTGAATTTAGGCTTGTTTGAAACTGCTTATTTCTAGGTCTTGGTTTACTCTCGTGTAGTGTGTTCTTTGTGTTGGAAGAAGATGACTCCATCTTGGTAAAGTTGTAGTTGTAATTTAGTTGTATTAAAATATTCTGGTATTTTAATTATTTGCTTATGTTGTGTTTGAGAAATCTAGGGTTTAGACGTCTCGGAGGAGTTCCTGAAGTTGTGGAAAATTGTCGCAAAAGTTTCTGTTTTTGATTAAGGTGAGTGCAGTACTGTGGTCGGACTGGACTAATAGAAGTTTCCGGTCTAATTATGTGCTAGGATTTATTTCCGTGATTGCATGTTTCTTGCTATTTTTGGTAATCTGCTGTTGTGTGAAAACAAATACTTTTTGCTATGAAATAAATGCCGGAAATTGCTGAATTTAAGGTCGTAAATGAATTGCTGATTTTTGCTGAATTTAATTAATTATTTTTTGTGTAAAATAATTTAAGTAGTTGCTAATTTTTTTGAATTTAATTTGATTAATATTTATTATAATTATTACCGAGTAGTCTTAAACTGAAGTGTTGCTTGTCAAATACTAAGCATATTATTATGTTGGAAACTTTTCCGGTAGTCGCAGGTCTGTAATTAAACTAGAGGACGGGTTGATCGTCTCTTCAGGATTTATCAAATACTGACTGCATCTATTAGTAATGGCGCATGTAAAGGAAAAGAAAAGAAAAGAAGTGTTAGCCGGAGGGCGTGGAACTGCGACTGCGAGGTGGCATGACATACTAGGGGTTGTGGTTTATTTATTTTATTGCTGGTATTTTTTTTTTATGGTCATGAATTATTGTGAACGGTTATGATGTTAGTTGATAATTATGCTGATGCGGTATGAGAATTTATTGGTTTCTATTAAATCGTTGTTTGTGAATTTTGATTTAAATTGGTTAAGTTAAATTAATTAAAATAATGTGGTTTCGTGAATTGTTTAATTTAGTTCGTGCTGGGGGATTTTAATATTTATGGGAATATTAAAAGAATCACATATTCTAAGAGATTTGTCTTGTCCCATTAAATCAAACGACACCCATATATAAAATAATTCAATGGCATTTGATCTTTTCACACAATCCCACCAAACCTTAAAATCTTAGGTGAAAGGCGAACAAATAATCGTGTTAAGAGGTTTATTCTCAATTTTATGATCTATATCTAATTCAATATTTTTTATGAATCATGACAATTGAATTTTTGATTAGTTTAATAATCGTTATCAACTAGTGCGAATTTCAACACACTACATACTTATATTTTTGAAGTTTCAATCCAATCCCCTGGATAGCTTAGAAGGTTATTTAGTTTTAAATTTGGAAAATCTAAAAAAAAAATCTCTAAGGTGGCAAGCAGTTCTACTTTACACGTCCACGGATTTTTACTCCTACTTTAAACCTTCAAGGTAAAATTTTTGTTAAGTTAAACCCTCAAAAAGACACTAAGTCTAACATCCGTATTATATTGTTGGGGGTTTATTTTGAGAATTAAAAGTTAAGGGGGGCCGTTTTGATTAGATCAGATTTGTCGACTGGGTTTAGTTGATCGTTTGAGAAGTTACGGGGTTGTTGTGCAAAGTTCAGAGAGTGTAAAGGGCATTTCGTAAATTCTTAAAAGATGAAAAAAAAACCTAAGCATCTCTCGTTCGCAACCGAGCTCACCTCCTCTCGTGTGACGTCAGTCACGATCCCATGTAGAAGTGAAGCACACCGGATTGGAGCAGAGCAAGCTTGGTGGTACCAATAGAGAGGTGAGGAAGGGTAGTGTTCGGCGAGGAGGGCGAGAAGGGAGGCTGAGTGTTGGGAGGATCGAGCAACCGCAGGGTTTCAGCCACCGGCAAGATCCTTGCCCTTGTGTCTCGCATCAGGGATTAGTCGGGTAGTCTGTGTTTCTTTTTGTTTTTCTTCTTTTTCTTCGGTGAGGCGTGGCTGATGAGGCACGGTGGTGGGAGTAGCGGGGTTGTGGAGCTGTGGCGAGCGAGATGGCGGTCACGCGGAGGATGTCATCGAGATCAGTGGGTGAGTCGAGCACGACGAGGTGGGAGCAGCCAGTAGTGTTGCTGGGCGGTGGCGTGAGGCGCCGTGTTTGACGCTGGCGTTGACGAGTAGTGGCTAAGGCGTAACAGTCACCATCGGTCTGGACACGAAGAAGAAGACGGGTTATTAGTTTTTAGTAGTTAATTAAGTTTTTATTAATTATGTTTATTATTTTATTATTTCTAGGACGCGTTCGAGATTTTTAGGATGTTATTCATCCTGAGAGGTTCAAAATTTTTTTAGCCTTTTGTCGCGAAAGTTTCCGTGCACGTTCCAGGTCAGTGCAGTACCGTGGTCGGATATTTTTATGGAAATTTTTCCTGGGTAATTATATGTTAGGATTTATTTCTGTGTTTTCTGTGATTATCGCCTTTTATTTATTGCTGAATTAAATTCCGAAAAAATTGCCATTTTGTTGTTTAAAATTTAAAAATCATGGAACATGTTAGGATTTAGTTCAAATCATGGAACAATTAATTTTTTTGTTGCAACAGTTAAATTTGTCGATTATTATTTTAATAAAATAAGATTTTAAAACAGCTGATAGCACATAAAAATATATAGAAGAAATATTCATTTACAAACTGAAGTGTGATTTGCTTTCACCTGTTTTAAAAACATATTTTATTTATAAAAACAATCGACGAAGTTAATTGTTCCGTCATCGGAATTAACTATTCCGTGATCTGAAGTATCGTTGCAAATTGGAATGCCACTTTGTTTTTTGCTAAAAAAACTATCAACCTTTATTGTTTTTGGAAAATCAACACTGACCCAAAACTTGTGAAGATGAAACTTATGACTTCAAAAGTCACCCCCAATATAACTCCCTATATCGTCGACGTAGCATCGATTATCTCTATTATGAAACTAACAGTATGCTTAAAACGACGTAGTATTGGACTCCCAAAACTACTTGCTGTTTTGATTTGAAAGTTGCTGTTTCTTAGTTAAAAAACAACATGATTTTCAACATTATCAATATATATGTTTAGAATTGAGAAAATTTGATTTAGGGAAAAAATAAAATTCGGGTTCATCTCATTCATATTAACAACAATAAATTACTTCAACATCAACATCAACATTAACATCCAACAAAATTTTCACAATACCATTTTAATATTACCTAAATTCGAAAATTAAACCAAAATTTAGTCGATGAAAACAAGATTGATGAAGTTGATGATGTTTCTTTAAATGTTTAACGAAGTGTCGATAATGTTTAATGTGTTCTGCAGATAATAGTTCGAGATACGGTCTCTGATGAAATGAAAGTTCATGAGATTTTCAAACCTTTTTTCCATGACTTTACTTTATTATTTGCTTGAGGACAAACAAAATTGAAGTCTGGGTGAGTTGATAACATCGTTATTTTACCTATTTTAGCAATGCTTTTAAGATGATTAACAAGTGTTTCAATATGATTTAATAAGTTATTTTATGCAACATTTCAAGTGTTTCTATTTTCAAGGAGTCATTACAAGCTTTTAGGCACAAAAGATCAAGAAGGGAGCAAAACACGTTATTCTACAGTTTCTGAACCTCAGATTGAAGGCTACCTTTGAAGACCTTCCCGTAGACTATATTAATGTTCTAAGACTGATGGTTTAAATCTAAGAGGTAAAAATCAAGATTCATTAGTTAGAAGTCAGTTGCCCTATGCATCTTTCATTTCCCTAAAGTTCATCTTTCTTTATTAGATTTTAAAAATCGTTTTTACATATTTCCCTCTTTCTTTATTTGAATTTGAATTTGTTACAAACCAAAACCCTTTTTGATTTTTCTTAGATTTAAACTTGAAATCCATAGTCTTAGTGTGCTAAAGCCATTTCTTTGTGGGATCGATACCTTTTGTGCCGCAACAGCCATAAGGTTATTTGATAACCTTGGATTGCAAAATCCCAATCTATCAAATTGGCGCCGTTGCCGGGGAAATGAGGAATTAGCCATTAGGATTTTATTTCAATTCGATACTAAGCTTTTGTTTTCATTATTTTGTTACTAACACTAATTGTTACTCTTAGTGTTTCTTTTGTGCTTTCTAGGTGTATGCAAAGGCGGAGCCATAAAGGAGAACTTCTTGATTGTGTTTTCTAATTTGGTTCAACTAGAGAGGGTGGATAGAAGAAAAGCTAGAGAGCGAAGAGCTAGGGAGCTTGCAGATCATTTGAGATGCTTAGGAATGGAAGACCCTCCTATGCCTCCACCGGGCAATCCACAACAAGCACCGGTTAGGGAACTTGTCCCAAAGTGATGCTTGCTATGGTGGTGACTATGATAGAGACTTGAGAGAGCCTAGGTACCCAAGACTAAGCTTGAAGGAGCTTCATGAGAAAGTTGACAAGATGAGTAAAGTGTTTCTCTTAAACCAAAAATTGGTCAACTATGTGGGAGAGTATGATGGGCATCAACAAAGGCATCAAGAGATGGGTATTGGTTTTGATGGTAATGAAGTGATTCAAGAAGAGGTTAACTATTTAGGTAATCAAGGAGGGTACCAAAACTATCAACCTAGACCATTTGCCAACTTCCAACCAAGACCCCAAAACTCAAACCAAACCTACCCAAGCCATAACCAATCCTACTTCTTAAATCAAAACTACCAACAACAAGAATCACCACCAAACCAACCCACTAAGGAAGATACAAACACTCTCCTTCTTAAGAAACTACTTGAAGGGCAAACCAAAGGCACCTTGGAGATGAATAAGAGGTTAGATGGAATGAACTTCAAGATGGATGAGATGTATATTGATCTTAATGGAAAGATTAATAGATTGGCTTCTCATGTGAAGACCATTGATCTTAAAGTTGCTCAAGCCTCCTCAATTTCAATAAGTCCAAGTGGAGATTTACCGGCCACAAACCAACCTAACTCCAAGGAAATTTGCAATGCCATCCTCACAAGTAATGAGCATAAGCATAAAAAGATGTGGAAGAGATCTCTAAACATTTATACGGTGTGGGGTGATGAAATTTTGGTTAATCGAAATGAAGCTAAGGTATAGAGGGGCACTGATAACAACGTATTTTTACCTATTTTAGCTATGCTTTTTATATGTTTTTAATAAGGATTTCAAGTGAAACTAATGTTTTATTAAAGATTTTTGGATATTTATGTTTTAGAGTCATTATAAGTTATTGGGAGAAAAGCAACAAAAAGCAGCAAAATGAGCTCCATGACAGTTTCAAAACTCCAGATTGAAGGCTACGCTTGATGACCTTGCAGTGATGCAAATCCAAATTTCTTTATATCATTTGAAAGCTATAAAGGTCATCTTTCATCTCCAATTGGAATAACTCCAATCCATCCAGTCAATCAAAAGTTATAATGAACTGAAGACAAGTCTCTGTAGAGGTGATGCTGGCACGGCCAGTGGCACCAAAGGAGAGCTGGAACCCATTCTGGAGCACTTAGAAGTCCCGAGCCAGCGCCAGCCCACACTCCAAGCTGCTTTGATCAAAACAACCGTTCTTCACTTAACTCGTCCAGAGAGACCCTAAACCTAATTCCACCGCCTCTAAGACGTAGATATACGAGTCCTAATGATCCTAAGAAAGGGGGAGTGAATAAGGAGCAGCAGAGCCGCCCCCTACCATTGAAGAAGAGCCGAAGATCATCCATCTCCGTCGTTGATTTCTTGTTTCGTTTATCCTCTACCTTCATCTAGTTTTCCATTGTTTTAGTCTGAGGGAGAAGATCAACTACTCTAAAGAGAAGATCCCTAAAAACCTCTTTAAACTAATATACAATTATGCTTTCCATATCATCTTTTGCCATGGTTTGTTTGATTATGTGTGAGTAGTCTTTTTGTTGGCTTTAGTGGGGGTGCTTGAAGGGGATTCATGGTTTGATATTGCTAGCTTGTTAAATTCGTTTTTCTCTCTGTCTTAAGATAAGAGTTCTTCAGCTTAGATTCGTCCTTAATGCGTATTGCTTGATTGATAACTTGCAACTGAACTTAGGAGAAAGGTCCCAACGACAGTTGCAGCTTCCTCTCCCGAACTAACTAGGTAGAGCAATCAGTCTCATGGCCGGCCGAAAGTTGTGTGCTACAAGGCTAATGTGAACTAAGACCATCTAAATATAATGTGGGAATAGACTTCATCATGGTTGTTGCGACAGCCGCGCCATGAGGAGAATATATATAGTTAGCTAGCCGTATGGAAGTATACTATTTTATAGATGCATGTTATGCGAGTTCGTGAACCCTAGTAAGAGAAGATGTAAGATAATTGCTGAACCCTTAGAGAGACATGATATGATGTAGGCATCCGATCCAAACTAGATGAGGAGTCGTCTAGTCTGACCATCATTACCGTAAAACTTGGAGATTTCAAGCCCCAAAGGTGTTATGATCATGGGAAAGGCATAGGGTTGATTATCTCCCAGCAAATCAACCCTAAGAAGACTATCTATCGAAGTAGAATCATGAATGCTCACGTAAATTTTACCGAATGTTGTGCGGATCGTTCCGTAGATGGGAATCAAGAGGCTACTTCACTCACCGAACAATCCATCCGTGGAAAAGATGCCACATTTGATATTCACTCGACAATCATGTATTGTGAAGACTTCCATCGAATCAAAACATGTCCAGACCGAGCTAATTATAACGATGTTCGAAGATTGCTAGACAATGGCGAAGAACGAGAGGAATTGAGGCCTAAATTAAATTCTGCTCGTGCATTCAGTTCAGGATTGAAGAAACACTCAAAAAAGCACATATAAGGAAAGTTATGATCAAGGAAAATCAAGTCATAGCCGAGTCGGGTTAAGAGCTGGAACACGAGTACATATTTCCTTGGTAATTGGTCGGTTTAAGTTGAGTAAACCCCCATACCATGTTTATTTCGACTACTTGCTATTT
>VBRH01001780.1:0-14823 GCA_014578085.1 Cardamine resedifolia
GACACACATGGTCTGTGTCGATCGACACGAGCCAGCAGCCGCGTGTGAAAGCTGCGGAAGTTGAGGAATTGAGTTGCAATTAAGGGAAAGTTTCCCTGATTGTTTCTTTATCTTCTTCCTTCTTCTTCTTCTCGGTTTTGTTTCGTTTGGTGAAGGAAAAATTGAGCTGGAGAGAAGAGAAGAGAAAGAGCTAGTTTCTTGAACTCGGGAAGTCCATTTCAAGCTTAGATCCGTCAATCTAAGGTGAGTTGTGACCTTGTGTTACCGTTGAGTTTTGTGTGGGGTTTTTACGGGTTGATTTGGGCTGGTGATTGTTGTTTGATCGATTATATGGTTGGTTAGGGGTGTTTCCCTGAGGCTTTCGTTGTTATTTCGTGCTTTTTTAAGCTTGTTGTTGATGGATCTGTTGTTGATTGTGAATCTTGGTGTGTTAACGCTTAAGAGATCTGGGTCAAAGGGTGTGTTAACCATCAGTTCGTACCTTTGGGTCGAAGGGTGTATGTGTCGACCGACACACATGGTGTGTGTCGATCGACACCAGCAGGGATCAAAGTTTGGTGATTGTGTGCGTGTGTGTCGATCGACACATATGGCCTGTGTCGATCGACACAATCATGTTTGTGGTTATGTGACTTGCGTTTTTAGCGTTTCTTTTTGTTGTGATTGTTGTGTGTTGCTTGTGGCTCAATTGTAACCGGTTGTTTGGGAGGATCAATCTCACTTAGCGTTTGGCTAGCCAAATGTTGATGCATCACTTATGTCGATGCAGGTAAAGATAAAGCGTGATCGTGAAATCGAGGCGGTGAGGAGGAGGATGATTAGGACTCGGGTGTGTTTATGTTGTTTCCGCTGTGTATTGAATGGTTAGCTCGTGTTGAGCAGTAAACCGTATTTTTTTTTTGTGTAATAATATTATGGGAATATTATTGTTGGTTGTTTTAAATGTTTAATTGTTTCATAGTTATTGTTGAGTATTTAAAGTAAAAAAAAAAAAATGAGGTCGTTTCAGTCGTAACTTTAATAAAATGCAATAATGTGTTAGTTTTTTTTTTTTAACACATACTACATACGACTGCAATTATAAGTGGTTTTTGGCTTTTTAATTTAGGCAATGAATGTAAGTTTTAAAGTGGTTTTTGGATTATGGTTTTTGGTTTTTGGATTTTACCAAAAATAAATAAATAATAAATTTATAAATGAAAAAGAAAAGAAGTTTCGTTTAGAAAGTGAGAAACAAAAAAAGTAATTTTTTTAGATTTTTAGTGAAAATTGATGAAATAATCTAAAAACTAGTTTCTTTATTTTTTAAGAAAATCTTGAATGGATAAAAAATGAGTTTTTAATAAACAAAAATAAAAATTATTTGTAAAATCTACTTGTCATTCAAAACCTTAACTTGTTTAGCTTTTAATTTTTAATTTTTGGTTTTGATGTAAATTTTTCAAAAAATCAATGGGAGAAATTTCTTGCCAAAAATCAATCAAAATTTATTTTTTTAAGTTGTCAACATTTGTATGTTGAAAATTGTCATCGATTTATCTTTTTTAATTTAAGTTGGGCTTCGCTAACGTCCAAATGTATCGGTGATTTCGCATGTTTATGAATACAAAGCTCATCTTGATGCTTTAAAATGTTTTTATCTTCCTTTAACTGAAAACCACTTTCTTTTTATTGTTTTCAAGCCAGTTCACTCCGGTTTTAGTACACTCAGACATGTCCCGCCAATGTTGTTGAATCACAACATAATTCAAAGTTCATTTAGAACATATTCGATTGGAATTAACTACCCAAATATATAAATCGAAGAAATAACCACGTACCCAACAAAACAACAGTTTTTTCTTTTAGATCTCCAAACAAATGGCTACAAATATCTTGAACGTTTTCTCTGTAAGTAAACATGTTAATCTATTGTAATAATCTTTTAACTTTCATATTATGTTAACTGATATGCAAGAAAAAGATTAATATAAGAGATATGAGTAATGTCTTATTTGGTTCTCGAAGATTCATGCATATCTCCATTCAAATATTAGTTGGGACACATAATATAAACATTTTAAATTGTTGTTACTAAAGAATTAAGATAAAAATTAGAAAATGCACCAAAATTACTTGCAACTAACTCCTCATTTTAGTTGCAAGTAACTCCTCATTGGAATAACTCAGCCTAGTTCCTCATTTGGTTTTCTTTCCACTTTCAACTTTTTCAATTAAAAGTATATAAATCAATGATAAAATTAAACTTTTTGAATATCAATATTAAATTATTTAGTTACATCCAAAATTTTAGGTAAAATAAGACAATTTAATTCATCAACATGTGTTTCGAAATTGTTGTTATAAGAAAAATGTTAAAATTTTGACTTAAATATAGTTGAACAAAAAATTGAACAAGATCATTGTTGGTTTTGTACATGTGGTGTTGTATATGTGGACAACAAGTTACTAATTTTTGGGCAACATGATGTTACAAGAGAAACTATAATCATTTTCACATAATTTAGTCGCTAATTTTTTTCTAAGATTTAATCAATATTGTTTGTTTCTTTTGTTGCCAGAAAAGAAAATTGATTTGATGAAAAAAAAAAATGATTTAATCAAATTTAAGTTATTAAAGAAAATCAAAACAATTTCATGATAAGGAAGAAATTTCTGGCCTTTCATACTAAAGCCGAACCATTATAACCTTCTGAATGCTCTGGAAGGTTTACAAACTGTTTTCAAATTTCAGTTTCCCGCTCTTTTGATCCCTAAATCCAAATAATGCCCTCGTCTCAAATCGACTTCTAATAATCATCTTTAAAAAAAAAAAATCGAGTTCAAATTCGTCACTGCCTCTCTTACAACGTTTCAGTTTCGTTTACTTTCGATCTGAGATTCCAATTTCGTAATCAGGTTTCTGGGTTCCAATTTTTGCTTCTTTTCTCGTCTTTTCTAGGGTTTTTATTGCTCTACTGTGAAGAAGAAAGATGCATATAAAAGAGATATGTTTGGAGGGTTTCAAATCATACGCGACGAGGACGGTGGTCTCTGGTTTCGATCCTCATTTCAATGCGATAACGGGTCTGAATGGGTCGGGCAAATCCAACATCCTCGATTCCATCTGTTTCGTTCTGGGTATCACTAATCTTCAGCAAGTTCGAGCTGCTAATCTACAAGAGCTCGTTTACAAGCAAGGACAAGCTGGGATCACCAAAGCCACTGTGTCCGTTACATTTGACAACTCCGAGAAAAACAGAAGCCCTCTCGGCTACGAAGATTATCCAGAGATAACTGTGACTCGACAAGTAAGTAGATAGTGATAGAGAGATTCATGGATTTTGAAAGCTACACTTTTTTTTGTTTGTTTGTTAGGATTACATTTACAATTAGCAAAATTTTGTGATGGATTATAATAAAGTTAGGGCTTAGCAAGCTATAAGGTTATGGTGAAATGGCTCTTTTGTTTGCTAAATGTGACTTTTTCGGTGTTAAAAGATTGTAGTTGGTGGTCGGAACAAGTATTTGATAAATGGGAAGCTTGCACAACCAAGTCAAGTCCAGAATTTATTCCACTCGGTGCAGCTTAATGTCAACAATCCACACTTTCTCATTATGCAAGGGCGTATCACCAAAGTCTTAAACATGAAGCCTCCGGAGATTTTATCTATGCTTGAAGAAGCTGCTGGAACAAGAATGTATGAAAACAAGAAAGAGGCTGCTTTGAAAACGCTTGAGAAAAAGCAAACCAAGGTTGATGAGATCAATAAGCTCCTAGATCATGAAATATTGCCGGCTTTGGAGAAGTTGAGGAAAGAGAAGTCACAGTACATGCAGTGGGCTAATGGTAACGCAGAACTTGATCGATTAAGGAGATTCTGTATTGCATTTGAATATGTTCAAGCAGAGAAGATTAGGGACAATGCTGTTCATGGAGTTGGAGAAATGAAGGCCAAACTCACTCATATTGACGAGGAAACAGAAAAGACGCAGGATGAAATACAGGAGATTGAGAAACAAATAAAAGCTCTGACTCGGGCAAAGGAAGCCAGCATGGGGGGAGAAGTAAAAACTCTGTCAGAGAAAGTGGATTCACTGTCTCAAGAAATGACTCGTGAGTCATCTAAACTTAATAATAAGGAGGACACCCTTCTGGGAGAAAAAGAGAATGCTGAAAAGGTTAGAGACTGGACTATAGGGTGTTTTTTGTTGTCAGAACTGTTATAGATTCTCAGCTATTTCTGACCTCAGTCTACACTTTCTACTTGGTGTTGCTAGATTGTTCACAATATAGAAGATTTAAAGAAATCCGTAAAAGAGAGAGCCGCTGCTGTGAAGAAGTCTGAGGAAGGAGCGGCTGGCCTAAAACAAAGAGTCCTGGAACTTTCCACCACATTAGAAGAGTGTGAAAAGGAACACCAGGTAGGACCACTAAAAATCATCTCTGTTTTTTCTATCATATATTATCCATTTGTTTTATGTTAATTGGGTTTATGTCCCTTGATTATTAGGGCGTACTAGCTGGTAAGAGTAGTGGAGATGAAGAGAAATGCCTAGAAGATCAACTGCGGGATGCAAAGATTGCTGTTGGAACAGCACGAACAGAGTTGAAACAGCTGCAAACCAAAATAGGACACTGCGAAAAGGAGCTAAATGAGAGAAAGTCTCAGTTAATGTCAAAGCGTGAAGAAGCCGTTGCAGTGGAGAATGAACTTGGAGCTAGGAAAAATGATGTGGAACGTGTCAAAAAGGCACTTGAATCTATTCCTTATAATGAGGGTCAAATGGAAGCTTTGGAGAAGGTTAGCATGGCACTTTAGTTGGTTTTTTTTTACTTCTACATAAAGTATACATCTCTGACTCAAATATTTGTTTAGGACCGTGGATCCGAGCTTGAAGTTGTGCAAAGGCTGGAAGATAAAGTGCGTGGTTTATCAGCTCAATTAGCAAATGTTCAGTTTACATACCGCGATCCTGTGAGGAACTTTGACCGATCTAAGGTGAAAGGTGTGGTTGCAAAACTAATAAAAGTAAAAGATAGGTCCTCAATGACAGCGTTGGAGGTAGACTGGATATCTCATCATCACAATACACATTGTTGGATTTTAATTGTCTAATGTCACTTTGCTTCTTATTTTTAGGTTACTGCTGGTGGAAAGTTGTATAATGTTGTTGTAGACTCAGAAGATACTGGAAAACAGCTCCTTCAAAACGGTGCTCTTAGGAGAAGAGTAACAATTATACCTCTGAACAAAATCCAATCTTACGTTGTTCAGCCCAGAGTCCAGCAAGCGACTGCTAGATTGGTATGTGGATCTGTTTTACTTTCAAATTTAATCTCTCTGTTTTCATTTTCTTTTATATTTTCAGGTAGGAAAGGATAATGCAGAATTGGCACTTTCTTTAGTCGGTTATAGTGATGAATTAAAGGTACCCACCTGCATATAGTAACAAGAATCTGATACATAATCCTTTCTTTTTCAAGTTTTTAAGAATTCATAATTTTCTTATGATACACTTAGAGTCGGTTATAGTGTTGAATTTGATACATACTACTTTCTGATAATTTTCATCTCATGAATGTGCTCTAAGTGTTCAATTTTCAAGTTCAAGTTCATATTTGTGTGAATCATGGTGTTTTGCAGAATGCCATGGAGTATGTTTTTGGCTCCACTTTTGTTTGCAAAACTACTGATGCAGCAAAGGAAGTAAGTCTTTCCGAAGCATTTAGTAATATATGTGGGCAGCGGCCTCAGCTTTTCTTTCTTGTGAGATGATGTCTACTTATTTTTGACTCTACACATGAAATATGTGGTGTGTGCATGTATTTGATTGTCTAAGCTTATTTTTTTGTAACTTTTGACAGACCACAACTGATAATCAATTCTAAAGTTTTATCATTTTGTTGGGTTTTAAGTGCAACATCTACCTTGATTTATTTCCCTCTAACTTGCTACTATTTGATAGATTTAATTTATTGCTTTTACCTCTAGAGTTTAGTCTTTGATGTGCCCCTCATTGTTTCTTCTGCAGGTTGCTTTTAATAGGGATATTCGGACTCCAAGTGTCACACTTGAAGGTGATATTTTCCAGCCAAGTGGTCTTCTTACTGGTGGGAGTCGCAAGTAGGTCTTTCTTTCTTGGACGCTTAGATCTCTAGTGAGAGTCATTTCCTTGATTTCTAACGGATGTGGTTCAACAAGTGCCTAAAACTCAAACATAAAAGCATTTTGTTCATATTTATTCCTTTGCCTTAGGGGTGGAGGTGATCTCCTTAGGCAACTGCATGATCTGGCAGAAGCGGAATCGAAGTTACAAGGACACCAAAAAAGGTTGGCTGAAATTGAAGCGCAGGTAAACCTCTTAAGCTATTATTCCGCGTTAGAACTAAATATACTTTGGAATGTAACAGGCGTGCTAAGCATATTTCGAAATTACTAAGAATCTGATAAGGCAGTAGCTTAGTAATACTCTCTTGTTGCTCTCTAGTCCTCATGTCACAGTAATAAAGCGCTTTCAGTATTTTAAACGTAAACTTCTGGTTTATCTTGAAATCACAGATCAGAGAGCTTCAGCCTCTTCAAAAGAAATTCACAGACGTTAATGCACAGTTGGAACTAAAAACGTATGAGTTGTCCTTATTTCTGAAGAGGGCTGAACAGAATGAGCATCACAAGGTTTATATCTCCATCTTTTCTATCTATATCTTTCAAGCTAAATTGTCAGTTTCGTTGCTTTTTCTTGGTATTTGAAGCACATATTTTTATGTTTTCTATCCCCTCTACCTTTTGTATATGTAGCTTGGTGAAGCAGTAAAAAAACTTGAAGTAGAACTTGAAGAAGCGAGATCCCAAATCAAAGAGAAGGAACTTGCTTACAAAAATTGTGTTGATGCTGTTTCCACACTAGAGAATTCCATCAAAGATCACGACAAAAACAGAGAGGGAAGACTGACGGACTTGGAAAAAAATATTAAGACCATCAAAGCTCAAATGCAGGCAGCTTCCAAAGATTTAAAGGTATTCTAGATATGTCAAGTCGAATACTTTACACGCCATTGAACTTCTGAATCCATTTTTCTTTTCCTTGTCCTGGGTTATCCAGTTTTTTCATGGAAGCATTGTCTTCTTTTGAATTCACTATAATGTTGTCTCTGGTTCATCATGCTCATAGAGTCATGAAAATGAAAAAGAGAAGCTTGTGATGGAGGAAGAAGCGATGGTGAAAGAACAGTCGTCCTTGGAGAGCCAGTTGGTTTCATTGAAAACCCAAATAAACACACTGACTTCGGAAGTAGTTGAGCAGCGGGCCAAGGTGACTGTAGTTTCGCTACTCTTGGTGAAATTTGTTGAAAATGGAGAAAAATTTAATGTTAATATGTGATTCCTCTGCAGGTTGATTCCTTACAGAAGATTCATGATGAGTCTCTTGCGGAGCTCAAGTTGATACATGCAAAGATGAAGGAGTGTGATACGCAGATAAGTGGTTTTGTGACTGACCAGGAAAAATGTCTGCAGAAGCTTAGTGACATGAAGCTTGAGAGAAAGAAATTGGAAAATGAGGTACTTTTTCTTGTCTTTGTCGTAAATAAGACTTTCTTGTAATGTGATTGTGATATAAAATTGGAAAAACTGGGTACCTTTTTTTTTTTGTTGGTAAGAAGTTCTACAAGAACATAGTTTTCTGAAGTTTCTGCATGTCAAAGAATTAACTTTTCATGAGAAATCTCTCTTCCAATTTATTTATAGGTAGTAAGGATGGAGACGGATCACAAGGATTGTTCCGTGAAGGTAGACAAACTTGTTGAGAAGCATACATGGATAGCATCTGAAAAGCAACTTTTTGGAAAAGGAGGGACAGATTATGATTTTGAATCTTGTGATCCGTATGTAGCCAGAGAAAAACTTGAAAAGCTCCAGTCAGATCAATCAAGGTATGTGTATGAGGATTAACACTTTTATCTCTATGCAACATATATTATCTTCACATTCTTGGAATGGAATATCGATATAATATACATTCTTCTTCTATTCCTGGTTGTTCATTTCCATCATGAAGCTTGGAAAAAAGAGTGAACAAGAAGGTTATGGCTATGTTTGAAAAAGCAGAAGATGAATACAATGCTCTGATATCGAAAAAAAATACAATTGAGGTTAGTTGTCACGGAAAGAGAGCCTAACGTATTTCAATAGCTTCGTGTGCAATTACTAATGGAAAGTTTTTTCGTTTTACATAGAACGACAAATCAAAAATCAAGAAAGTGATTGAGGAGCTCGATGAGAAGAAGAAAGAAACCCTGAAAGTTACTTGGGTTAAAGTTAACCAGTGAGTTGCTTTCGTTTCTCCAACACTGAGTCTGAGTCTGTGATGTCCCACTCTATTTTCTCTGAGGCTTATGATTTAGTTCATTTCCTTCCATTTTTTTTTAATGTTCACCTCTATTAAATCCTTGTGTTTTAGGGATTTCGGATCAATCTTTTCAACTCTACTACCCGGGACAATGGCAAAACTAGAACCCCCTGAAGGCGGAAGCTTCCTTGATGGTCTTGAGGTGCGTGTGGCCTTTGGAAAAGTTTGGAAGCAGTCTTTATCAGAACTCAGCGGAGGGCAAAGATCTCTTCTTGCACTATCGCTAATCTTGGCATTGCTTCTCTTCAAACCGGCTCCTCTTTATATATTAGACGAGGTACATCTCTGCTTTTCAGTTTGAAGTTTCTAAGTTCCCAACTGATATTTCAAATTACCATTTATGATTAGAAGATCTAAAAGGTCTGTCTGGTTATGTTTCTGATGTGGAACGGATCAATGAGTGAAAAGAGAAAAACTAATGATATTGAAAATGTCAGGTTGATGCAGCTCTTGATCTCAGCCACACACAGAACATAGGAAGAATGATAAAAGCTCATTTCCCTCACTCGCAGGTCTAAATCTCTCTATCTCAAAGCCTTACTTACTTAATGACTCTTATGTTTGTTTACTTAAAACTCGATTCTTAACAGTTCATCGTGGTTTCGCTTAAAGAAGGAATGTTCAACAACGCCAATGTTCTTTTCCGAACAAAGTTCGTTGATGGAGTTTCAACAGTCCAAAGGACAGTAACAAAGCAGACCAAGTGATATGCTTATAACATCATTAAAATCCTAATACTCTCCATCTCTATGCGGATTTTGCTATCCTATTCGGAATTTCAAAGTTAATATGTTTTTATTGTTGTATATCCATTGGAATGAGAATCCAAAATGACAGCAGAGATATCTTTGTGTGCCATGAGACGAGTATGTATATACATGATTGCATTCCAAAACAAGAATCATTTGGATTTGATTGTGAACCATGATTACCAATAGCAGTGGATCAGTTTTAGCTATCACGTTTAATGGTAGCATTGTAATTGAATTTATATTGAGTGCATTGGCCCAATTAGGCTTTTATTCCAATCAAGGTGATGTGACAACGAGAATCGGAAAAAGCAAGAAGAAAGAAAAAATGTCATGAGCAGGAAAAAAAAAGATAAAAATTGTCTTCATCTTTATTCTATATACAAATTATTTTCAGGATCTAGAAAACATAACTCTCTTTTCATATACAAAAGTAAAATGAATATGGGAATGAATTAATGGTGATTTGCAACGCCATTGTCACTAACATGCATTTTAGTTATTTTGGTGGCCAAATGTGCAACACCAACAATGATCGTTATTGAAATATTAAAACCCACATGAACAAAGGAGAAATTTTGATCGGAATTAGTACAATTCCAAGATCGTCGCAACCGCATATGTTTGCATATGTTTGTGCATACGTTTTCTTCAATTAATTAAGTAAGTGCATGCCTAGTTCAATCTTCATAAATTCTATTATAGTGTTTATTTATTTGTTTATCTAAATCTTTTTAAAACTTTTGAAATACACAAGTTTTATCATTATATTTAAGTCAAATTTTCAACCTTTTGTTATAACAATAACAGTTTTTTTTTAAATATGTCAATGAGTGGCATCGTCTTCTTTTATCATTAATAATAATCTCGAGAAGAAAAAATGAGTTGTTTACTTATATAATTTTTTTGGTTGATAGTACAAACTTAGGTTAAATAACGTCAACAATATGCATTGATGCCAAGCATAATTTTTTTTTGGATACAAGTTGTATCAACATACATTATTTTAATTTGGATATTGGATTGAATTGGTTTTAATTGGGTTATTTTTTGCAGATGTTTCTTCATCTTCTTTACTCTTGCCGATTCACTCATGCCGACAATGTCGTATCTAGATCAGTTGTTGTAGGAGAATTGATGTATTTCATAGAGATCTTCCCACAAAAGCCTCCGCTTGTTCGTGAGAATATAAGATAATGGACGGTAAGATCAACTAAGTCCAGATCCCTATAAGATTTGTCACGGGTTTTAGTTTGTCAAAAAACTTGTTTAATTTCTGATAAATTTTGTCCAAAAACTTATTTAATTTTAGTTTTGTATTCAAATATTTGACTTAATGCTTCAGTTAAATTGAGATTACATATATTCCTTTAGGAGTGATCAAACGAACCGAGAAATTAGTTTGATCATACAACAATAGTACTTAGGCAAAAAAAACTAATTATACAAGTTGTATCAACATACAAGTTATTTTAATCATACAACACTAACTTGCGGAGAATGTATAATTAGTTTTCAACATACATTATTTTAATATTTAGGAATTAGGCGAACTATAAATTTAAAAACTCCATAAAACAATATTTTTAATGTCAAAAGTTCCGAATTTAAACTATTACAATGCATTTGTCATGCTGATATTTATGTTTCAACCACCACAAATTTGATAACGAGTTAACGACCATCAGAAAGATACATCTTATCTAATTTTTTCAGTTTACTTTTTTAGAAAAATAGTCCAACTTCTGGCATGAATCACGAAATGTGTGATAGACGATATATTATGATCACATTGTTAGGAGAAGAAATGTTTAAAGAAATTAGAAAGCAGAGAAACATTTTGGTTATCGAATTCATAAATATGAGAGGTCAAAATATAGATGAAAGAATTATTAAATTAAAGTAGGAGTAAGCGGTAGTTGACATTTAATTCTAGTTTACAAAGCAAAGATTTATAGTTATAGGACTGCAATTTCCCAATTGACTAAGAAAATAATAAATCACATGGAAAAAGATTTGTGAAATCTTTTGGCGGTGCACTAGAAAAGCAGGAACATGACTGTCTTCTGTTGTAGAATACTTACATGAACCACCATTACATTTAATTTTATTTATTTAAATTTATCCATTCAAGAGATTAAACAATTAATTTAATTGTCAACGCTTAATTCATTTGTAATTTGGTTAGTAAGTCGATTGCATGCAATCGCATTCGATTTGACTTTCACTCTCTTTGAAAATTTTATTTAAATCAAATCATTGACAAGTAATCGTATGTCAAACCGCCCTTTCTAACGTCCTATTAAATTATATAGTATTGTTAAAACTAATACTTTAATCCTAAGAAACGCCTCTTCGAATGTGGATGTGATTCTAATAATATACTATTATTCATACTGTAAAATCCAATAATATATACCTGCTGATTCTTAATATTGTAGTATATGATACCTGTCTTTGATTGTTAATTTATCATTAGTAACAATTAAAAAATTGTCGATACAATTAAAATTTTAAAACAGTGGTTAAATATTCGTTATGCAGATAGATATAAGTTATTTCCAAGGTTTATTTTACTACCAATTAAATCATTATTGACTATTATGAACTCTTTAAGTTGTAAGAACAGTTTGATGTTGCACAAATTCTGGCAATTAGTGTGAGATCTTGGGGTTAATTACAAAAAAAAAAAAATAGAAGGAAACAAGTATGATCTTTTGTCTATGATTAATTGGAGTATGATTTTTGTAGTGAATCTTTTGACACTATAGAGGTAAAATTTAAACTGTTGAACTATTTAATTGTCATTTATTACGGAAAATAATTAGCGTGTATAAAATTCCAGTTGAACGAAGTTGCAAAATAAAAAAATATATATATATATATATATATATATATATATAAGAAAACGTCAAAATATATATATATATAAAAAGAACAACCATTTTTTGGAAACACTCAAAACACTAATGAGGAAATTTATTGAGAGAAGATATCATCTTGAGGTTAGAGAGATATGAGGATTTGGGTAGGCTAAGAAAATCCCAGAAGACATGGAAAACTCTCGTGCTTCGATACCTCCACACTCCTAACCTTATTAAGATTTCAAAATCCTAAAACATTAATTACCATAATATCATATATTTTTCTACATATATGAAATTGTTTTACTATAAAGAAATTGATGTCACAACGAAATTGTTTTACTAAAAAGAAACGAGAAAAAAGTCAAGCTCGTTGACCTTTTAGTGGCCTATATATACTCATCATAGACTCAAGAGAGAGAGTAACAAAGAAACTAATTAAGTTTGGAGACTGAGAGAGAGATATGAGAAGTGACGTGGCACGACTCAGGTGTGGGAAGACGATTCCATTGCTTGGAATGGGAACTTATTGTCCTCAAAAAGATCGAGAGAGCACCATCTCAGCCGTCCATCAAGCCATCAAGGTTCCATTTTCTCTCTTCTTCAATTCTAATAATAAATAAGTTGGAATATGTTCACATCGATCACTTATAAGATAACTTCTTGGAATGGAGGCAGATAGGTTACAGACATTTTGACACAGCAAAGATATATGGATCAGAAGAAGCTTTAGGCACTGCATTGGGACAAGCTATCTCCTATGGAACTGTTCCAAGAGAAGATATCTTTGTCACTTCCAAGTTATGGTCTAGTGATCACCATGACCCTGTTTCTGCTCTCACACAAACTCTCAAGTAAGTTTCTCTCCACAAGCATAAATACACTCACTAAAGGATAGGGAAGGTCGTCGAGAGATCAATCTCATTAACATATATATATTTTTATTGACTTATAGGACAATGGGGCTAGAATATCTAGATAGTTACTTGGTGCATTGGCCAATAAAGCTAAAGCCAGGAGTGAATGAGCCTATACCAAAGGAAGATGAGTTTGAGAAAGATTTAGGGATTGAAGAAACTTGGCAAGGCATGGAGAGGTGCTTGGAAATGGGTTTGTGTAAATCCATTGGTGTTAGCAACTTCTCTTCTAAGAAAATCTTCGATCTCCTCGATTTCGCTTCTGTCTCTCCTTCTGTTAACCAGGTTTGGATTCTCGACATTACTATCAAGATTTCTTGTAGGGGAGATTCAAGAAACTAAATATTTGCATATCTTTATGTATAGGTGGAGATGCATCCATTGTGGAGGCAAAGAAAGCTAAGGAAAGTGTGTGAAGAGAACAATATCCATGTAAGTGGATACTCTCCACTTGGTGGGCCAGGGAATTGTTGGGGATCAACGGCTGTGATTGAACATCCTATCATCAAATCCATTGCTCTCAAGCATAATGCCACTCCTGCTCAGGTACTCCAGACTTGATTACTTGATTAAGAGACTTAATTGACATATTATTAACCAATGATTTGTTTATTATCCATAAATGAAGGTGGCACTAAGATGGGGAATGTCAAAAGGGGCAAGTGTGATAGTGAAGAGTTTTAATGGAGCAAGAATGAGTGAGAACAAGAGAGCCTTAGAGATTAAATTGGACGATCAAGATTTGTCACTCATTGACCATTTAGAGGAATGGAAGATCATGAGAGGAGAGTTCCTTGTGAATCAAACCACAAGCCCTTACAAATCCATCCAACAACTTTGGGATGATGAGATTTAATTGATTAGGATTTCCATTAAAAATGTAATTTCATCTTCACAATTCTCTTTGCTTATGATCTTTTTCACATTTGGGTATATATATAAAGTCATCATTACAACATGAAAAATTTGATATGGCAGTTATAACATTCATAAGCACTCTTCTTAAGAGTTTTTTTTTGCCGCTAAAGGTTTGGACAATAGTGTTGTGCCATGGATCAGACAAGTGCTGCAACAAGTTCTCAAATGGTCCTTTTCCAGTCACATTGTGTTGAACCACAAACCCTAAAAACGTCAGCATCGCCAACCTCCCTGCAAACAAAAATCAAACTATCCTAATTACTTTCTTCCATAAGAAGTTACAAATGTTTTATATGGTACAGACTAATCTTAATTACCATTGGCGAGCTCTTTCTCCTTAGCCTCGAGCGTGGGAGTGAAGTTTAGCGGGTTAAAGACTCCGCCAGGGTAACCAACTTCATTAGGAGGTAAGCTATATTGCTTAAAGATTGGATCTTGATTCACACTTCCAGGGTTCTTGATGTCTTGCCACCTTCTGATCTCAACGTAATGGAAAAGTATGAATTCGATAACGAACAATGTCGATGATGATGCAAAGTATTGCTCTTTTCCAGCGTCATACCATTCAGGAGCGTTTATGATTCCTGTCACATTAATTGGATTGGACACATTGTTAACTTTGATTTGAAAAATGTTTTAGTTGTAACTTATAATTTTACCAATCTTGGTGAAGACTTCAGGCAAAAGCATTCCGGCAACACCGAGCATCGCCCAACGGCCATTGACTAGCTCAGCTTGAACGAACCATTTCAAGTTCTCAGGGTCCTCTGCCAGAGCCAGAGGATCAAAACCATTGTCACCAGCAAGACTGTTTCAAAATAAACCATACAATTAATAATCAGCTAAACCGATACCGGTTCAATTTGGTCTATTTATAACCAAACCGATATATAGCTTGAGTGCTTTACTATTCTTGATTATGTAGTTTTTCCGGCTGTGTTAAACCAAAATATATTCTTTTCTTTTTTTTATAAGAGAACCAAA
>VBRH01001782.1:0-11351 GCA_014578085.1 Cardamine resedifolia
GTGTATATATATATATATATACATATATATATATATATATATATATAGAATAAACGACAGAAATGCTAATAATCTAGAGTAGTTTATAACTTTATATACAAAGATATATAATACAGAGAAGCTCTTACAAACTGTGAGTCTCACACAATAAAACACAGGAAAAAAAAATAGGACTCGAGATGGAAAACGGAAACTCCTCCGGCGACAACAAGTCTTCTCGTAAACCGATCCGTTGCAAAGGTAGAGCTTCTCATAATTCAATAAGTCTCTTATCATTGACCGGTACTAATGCCGTTGACTTTATGTTTATATGGCCAGCGGCGGTTTGTAGGAAGGCCGGCGAGCCTTTGGTGATGGAAGAAATCATGGTGGCGCCGCCGCAACCTTATGAGGTTCGGATCCGAATCATCTGCACTGCTCTGTGTCACAGTGACGTGACCTTTTGGAAACTCCAAGTACTACGTTTCTTCTTCTCTTCATTGTTTTTTGCCATTTACAAATAAAACAAAAAATTGGAGAAAGACCTTTTACACTATTTTCCAAAACTGGTTTCAATATTATACGTTTTTGGATAAGATCCAATATTATTTCTTAACGTATATATCAATGGCACAAATATTGACTCGGGATGATCCAAAAACTTACAAATCTGAACTTATGATTAATTTTGCTATTGCCTACGTAAGTCAGGAGATGAAATAGACTCCATATGTTCTTGGTAAATGAATGAATTACAGACTCCGATGTTCAATATTGCCAGGAATCTTTAATTATTGTTTTATTGCCATTTACTTCTATGACTTGAAAAACGTAGGTAGATGTTTTATTGTTATACAAAATCGGATCTACAATATTTTATTTGTGGTTGTTGATACTGAACAGTCAGATTTATAAATTTTAGCAGTTTTTTTGTTGGATAGCATTGACTCTACTTTAGAAAACTGGTTATAAATATTATACGATTTTAGATTAGATCCAACTCCAACACTATTTCTTAGCGTGACACACATATTGATTTGACCCAATTAGTTCATTGGTTGAAAGAGAAACTTAACAAATTTTAAGTTATAACTAATTTATCATTTTCAACATTATTCAAAATGTTTAAAAGCGAAGTATAATCCCAATTCGTTTGGTAAAAGAAACAAAACAGTCCCCAATGTTTAATGTTGCCAGGAATCTTTTTTTTTGTTCTTTTGTCAATTTCTGATATGACTTAAAAACCAAGATAGATATTTTATTATATACTAGGTTAGGACCCGTCAATCGGACGGGTTTCTAAATTTGAAAAAAAAATTATATTTAAGTAAAATCATAAAGTTTCTAAATTTGAAAAAATTATATTTAAGTAAAATTATAAAACCAAAATTTTGTTATTAATGATATATCTTAAAATTATTTTTAGGAAAAAAAAAATCATATTTTGTTAGAGTTATTTACGTAAGTTTATTTTTATATATATTAAAAGTTAGATTACATCCAATAGATTTTTGTTTCATATTATCGTTTATTTTTCGATCACCGTGTGAGATATGAAAAACAGATTACATGATCGACGACTATGTTGTCATTCATATTTAGGCGATACATTCTTCTGACAAGATCTTCATTATCACTCTACTCTCTTCTGATTCAAATATTATATTAATTCACAACCAAAATACGTTTTCCCTCTCACGTCTTCACTCGGCGAAGTCTTTCGTTATTTTTTGTCTTCTAATTTTCCCACAACATCATTTAACTCAACCTTTCCGTCACCAGCTCTCGATTTTTTTTTTGTCTTAGGCTCTATGTTACTGCTTCCTTTTTTCCCGTCTTCGAATTTCATCCACCCTCATTTTCAATCTCCAACAGCACCCCACCGCCTTTCTATTTGAAAATAATTTATATTTAAGCAGAATCATTAAATTACTTTAAAAAATTAATTTAAAGTAATTTATGTCTATGTAAGATATGTTTGGACAAAATACCAGAAACCCAAGAACTGAACCGAATCCGACCCAAAAATAGGTACCAAACTCAAATCCAAACCGACAAAAACCCGAATGGATCTTAAACTCCTATATCCGAAGGACCGAATCCGAATACAATCGAGAACCGAATAGATACCCAAAATAAAATTATATACCCTAAAATATTAATTATATTTAGACTTTATATAACCTAATTATCTTACAATTATAACCCCAAAAATATCAATTATTTTTAGACCGAAATAACCAATATATCTGAAATATCTTACTAATATTTGTGAAAATTTAATCAATTTTTATTCAAATTTAACCTTTTCTTTTTACTGTTTTCTGATATTTTGTGTACCCAAACTTGACTCAAACCCGGATTGAACCGAAGCAAACTGAAAATTATAAATACATGAATGAATCATAGGCCACTAAACCCAAAAGACCTTAACAAAATCTGAATGCCCAGGTCTAATGTGATATCTGGAAAAACAGATCTAGTGGCTATGCTCTCACTCATATCTATGTGAGATGTTATTCTAACAAAATCTTTGTTGTCCCTCTGATATCCTTTCCCTCTCACAGCTTTACTCGACAAAAATTTTCACCATTCCTTGTCTCCTGTCGTTTTCTGACAACCTCCTCTAACTCAGTCATTTCCGTCACCATCTCTCAATTTTATAATTATCTTAGGTTTTCTACCTAAAAATGTTTTGTTTTAAATCTTAATCTAAATAAAATATAATTTATTTTTTCCTAATAATTCTCTTAAAATATATTATCTAAATATTTAACCTACTTAATTATAGATTTAAATGTATAAAATATATAAATTTATTTGAGATTAATTCGAAAACATCTAAACTTGTTTAAAAACATGTTCAAAATTATAAATGTAAAAATGGAAAGTAAAAGTTATCTATTTGATTATTTATTTATTTATTTATTTTTCATCTTATTTTGTTAGTTTTCCTTTTTCACTAAGGAAATAAATAGTTTATATGTGTCATAATCTAAATTTTAGATTCAATTTTTTGTTTAAATAATTAAAAATGCGTGAAAAACTTTTATGAAAATCTAAATAATATAAAAATCTAAATTTGAAAAGAAAATTTCAAATTTTATTAAAATAATTAGATTTAACATATATTGGAAAATTAGAATAAAAAGTAAATATTTTATTATTTAACTATTTTTTCGTTGATTTTCCTTTTTGGTTATGGAAAAAAAATCTAATCTTTTTTAAAAATAACACAATTTTTTCTACACGTGTCAGAATCTTATCGATAAAGCGACATGTGTCGTGATCCTGCTAATTAAAATTTTGACATGTGTAGAAAATAATTAGATTTAACATATATTGAAAAATAGAAATAAAAAGTATATATTTTATTATTTAATTTGTTTTTCGTTGATTTTTCTTTTTGATTATGGAAAACAAAATCTAATCGTTTTTTTTAAATAACACAATTTTTTACACGTATCAGAATCTGATCAATCAAGAGACACGTGTCGTGATCCTGTTAATTATAATTTTGACAAGTGTCGAGCTCTCGTGAGACGCATCAAACTTTATATAATAAAAAATAAAAAGTATATATTTTATTATTTAACTATATTTTCGTTGATATTCTTTTTTGATTATGAAAAACAAAATCTAATTGTTTTTGAAAATAACACAATTTTTACAAGTGTCAGAATCTGATCGATTAAGTGACACGTGTCATGATCCCGTTAATTATAATTTTGACACGTGTCAAACTCTCGTGAAACGCATCAAATTTTATATATTAAAATATATATATATATATATATATTATTTTGTGGTCGTTAATATTGAACAGTCGGACGATTTTTGTGGGCGTCTACGTAGGTTCCTCCAGCCTGTTTTCCGAGGATTCTAGGGCACGAGGCAATCGGGTTAGTCTACGCCAATCTCTTTCATAATTTTTTAATTATTATTATTGTTATTTATTGAATATTTTATGGTTGGATTGCAAAATAAATAGCTTTACAAATTAAATGTTTGTAATCCTGTTTTTGAAGAACAGTTGTTTCCTCTGTCCTTTTCTCTAGTGCTAAAATCTCCATTTCAAACATCACGTGGGAGAGTACAACAAATGGCTTTGTTGGACTTTTTAGTAGGCTAACGTTACGAGACTTCCATTGAATAAGATTAGATGTATAGAGACATCCATTAATGTTAGTCAGTCAACACAAAACATTTATGGATTTGTGTTCGTTGGACATCTTAATATTAATTGAAAAATACTCCATTTTAGAACATATTTTATGTTTCAAGGAAATTATAAATATTGTCCATTAAAATTAAATATATAATATAATACAATTTCAGTATACTTTTAACTAAACAGAAATGTATATTTTTATATGGAAACAAAATCTTCTTAATACTGTATCTATTTTTCTTAACATCCTTCAGTTTTTAAATAAATTAATTAATTAAACACATGAATATTATTAAAAATTAAATTTCTTAATTAATTTTTAAAATATAAAATATAATAAAGTGAAGATATAGAAATTAAAATAATTTTCCTTTAAAGATTTTTTATTTAAAAAGCATTTTCATCTAAAATCTATTAATATCTTTTATCAAAATTAAAATCAATTATTAACAACTAAATTTTCTTGAAAATGTATTGTGAACCCACTGATCTACATCTAATATTGAACTCTTAAGGAGAATATATTGAACTGAATATTTGGAGAGATTTGAGTTTTAATAAGTTTTGAGATGATTTTAATAAATTTTGGTGAATTAGAAAAGTTGTTATTAAAATTCTCTAAAATCTCATCTTAAACCATGAGATTTTGATTTTTGTATTTTTAACTAAGAAATCCCATGTAATCTCACCTAAAACTTTAAATTCTAATTCTTAAACAAGTTTCAATAACAGTGGATCTGATTGTTCATTTTAAAATCATCAATCCAATAACACTGGAGTTTAAAAGATATTTTAAAATTTATGTATCGACAACATATGATTTATCATTTTAACTCAAATCTCTCCAAATACTCAGTTCAATACACCCTCTAAGTATCCGAATTTAAGTCGGACCGGTATAGCCAATACACAAAAAAATCGCCGTTATTATTTTCTATTTAATATCTCCTCTGTCTTGTAATATTATATGTTTAAGGTTGTTTTGTCTTGTTCTAATTTACTATATGTTTTGCAAGATTTCATATAAAAAATTAATTTTATTTAGTTATTATTATTATTATTATTATTATTAATATTCTAGAGTATTATTTAACATTAGATAAATTTTTGAGATTAAATATTTAGTTATGTTTTCAAGAAAAAAAATTAAAAATATTCTTAGCCGGACATTCAGTTAAAAGCATGTTATGATCTCGGAGATGGGAATACTTTGAAACACTGAAAGCGAGTTAAAGAAAATAATATTTAATTAGTATTTAAAACCATTAAGTCATTAACCGAGTATCACAAGATATTAAAGGATTTTCTAATGTAAGTGAAATATGACAAAGCAGAGTAGTTGAAAGTGTGGGTGAAAACGTGAAGGAAGTGGTAGAAGGAGACACCGTACTACCAACGTTCATGCCAGACTGTGGCGACTGTTGTGACTGCAAATCTCACAAAAGCAACTTATGCAGCAAATTTCCCTTCAAAGTATCTCCATGGATGCCAAGATATGAAAACTCAAGCAGATTCACTGACCTCAATGGCCAAACTCTCTTTCATTTCTTGAACGTCTCTAGCTTCAGTGAATACACTGTTCTTGATGTTGCAAATGTTGTCAAGATCGATTCTTCTATTCCTCCTAGTCGTGCTTGTCTCCTTAGCTGTGGAGTCTCCACCGGTAAATTACCAAAGATTTTTCAAAATTTGATACCTCATTGATTTTGTGGAGTTACATTGATTTTTTCTTTAGGTGTTGGTGCTGCTTGGGAGACTGCAAAAGTTGAACAAGGATCAACTGTTGTGATTTTTGGACTCGGTTCTATCGGATTAGCGGTAAAATCGCAATTTTTAGTAATGTTCTTATAGTAATTATATATTCGTCTTGATTATTAGTTTCTGAAATGGATTAGGGTTTGGATGTTTTCAGGTTGCAGAGGGTGCGAGACTTTGTGGTGCATCTAGAATCATTGGTGTGGATATAAACCCTGCCAAATTTGATGTTGGTTAGTGATTTTATTCACTCAATAGTTATATAGCTTAAATCTTTAAACCTTTTTTTTATATAAAAACAAATCATATAATTGCTATAAACATCATCTTTTTATAGGCCAAAAATTTGGAGTTACCGAGTTTGTAAACTCTAAGACATGCGAAAATAAGCGTGTTAGTGAGGTAATTAATGACACATAACAAATACATTAATGGAAAAGGAAAAGTATATAAGTTTATACCTTTTGGTGTTTAGGTGATCAATGAGATGACTGGTGGAGGAGCAGACTATTGCTTTGAGTGTGTTGGAAGTAGTTCTTTGGTTCAAGAAGCTTATGCTTGTTGCAGACAGGTACGGTGCCGCATTGTTATCTTGACATAAAACCAAATTTGCTTTCAAAATACATCAATAAGTTAAAAGAGGTTCGAGGATTTTAAACTTTTTTGGTACAATAATTGTTTTAGGGATGGGGAAAAACGATAACTTTAGGAGTGGACAAGCCGGGCTCACAGATATGTTTAGACTCGTTTGATGTTCTTCACCATGGGAAGACTCTGATGGGTTCGTTGTTTGGAGGTTTGAAGGCTAAAACACACATTCCTCTTCTTCTGAAACGTTACTTGAGCAATGAGCTTGAGTTAGATAAGTTTGTGACACATGAAATGAAATTTGAGGATATCAACGATGCATTCCAGCTACTACTTGAAGGAAAATGCATCAGGTGTGTCATGTGGATGGGCTACGTGAATTGACTTCTTTTATCTTTACATCTTTTGCATCAATTCATATTTTACATGTTCAACTGTTTTCATGGTTTGTAATCAAAACAAGCAAAAGCCAAAGAGCAAGCAAAATAAAATGTCAACTTGTTGTATTGAAAAATAAGCAAAAGAACAAGCTAGAAATTGTTTATACATTTTATGGTATTGTAATTTTAAGTTTTTCTTATGAGAAATTATTCCATGTTAATGGCAAAAGGAGTATAAACAAAACTTGTACAAGAAAAAAAAATAAAAAAAAATTGTACAACGTCAATAAATGTAATACCCGTGTTCCGGAAAACGGGAGATTTTAATTGACATCCGGTTATTTTTGGTTTAAATAGCGGGTTTCAACTTATTGAACAAAATTTGAGTTGAGATGTTTTAATGAGCAATTTAAAAGGGTCAAATAATTAGGGTATGTTTGGCAATTTTGAAAATTGGAGGAAGGTCCTAAGAAAAAAAAGGAGAAGAAGATAAGTGGTGTCACGGGAAAAAAAGAAAAGAAGAAGAAGAAGGAGAGAAGATGCAGCGCAAAAAGAAGAAAAGAGGAAGAGAGGTGTGGGGCGTGATGTAGTGTATGTAGATGTTGACTTTTGTTTTATTAGGGATGGTGGAAGAGTTAGGCGTAGAAGTGTATGTAGATGTTGACTTTTGTATGATTAGGGATGGTGGAGGAGTTAGGCGTAAGTGAAGGAAAAAAGAGAAAGGATGAGAGTAAATTATTTAGTACTTAGGAATTAATGAAGTTAATCAACTTTTGATTATTTTAATTATTTTAGATCGCGTTCGGGATTGTTAGGGGTTATTTATCCCACGAGGTTTCGAAAAATTTTAGTAATTCGTCGGGAATTTTTCCGTGCGTGATCCAGGTAAGTGCAAGACCATAGACTTATCTGAATAATTTTGATAATTGATGTGATTCATGATTATAGGCCGTTTACGATCTCGGGTGGTCTAGATCGAATGTTTCATTAGATGTTTGATTTATTCGGTATTTTCGTGATAAATATTAATTATCTTAATTATTTGTATGAATAGCTTGTCGATGGGAGGATTGCCTCACTAAGTATTTATCGAAATACTTATGCATCTCCTTTTCATTTGATGCATGAAAAGAAAAAGTGTAACCGTGGAATCAGGGCAAGGAAGAGGGGGAGATCTAGACTTGTCTTTTTTTGGTGTTTTATTTAGTAATTTACGATTTACGGTTTATTCGAATTTAATATTGAACCGGGGATTTACTTGTGAAATTAATTTCCGTGGAAGTTAATTAATTTATTGGAATTTTCTATGAGTATTTTATTAGAATTTTTCATGAGTTGTTGTTTGATTTTTAATTATTATTTATGGAATTTTAATAATTATTTATATATAAAAAAAATACGGGTGCGGTTGTTACAATTTGGTAGCAGAGCGTTTACGGTTTTAGGACGGTTTAGAAAAAAATTTAATTTAGAGTTTAATTGAAATTTTTGGTGTTATTTATAGCATGAGTAAACCGTTGTTTGAAATGGTCTATGTGAGTTAGTCATTTTGGTTTAGCATGAAGTTCTAGATCATCCTCTTCGAGCCTTCAATGAGATTCCACGGTAAGTTGTGTTTGGTTTTAGTAAGTCGTTTAGCGACTTACCTGTTTGTGTGTAAGTGTAGATGGCTAAAAGCGGTAGAGGACGTGATCGTGGTATTCGTGGAGGTCGGGGCGCGGTCAGAGGAACGCGAGAGCTCCTGTGGTTGAGGAGAGTGTACCATGGAGTGCTACGGTTGAGCAGGTCGTGTGGTCGCATGCTGATCAGAGAGGGTCTGAGGGTGTGGCCGGTGTGGATGCCGGTGATGCTGGAGGGCCAGTAGGGGCTGCGGGTGTCGCAGCAGGTGCTGCTCAGGCCCGAGAGGATCGGATTGCGGACCTCTTGACTTTGCTTTTGGAGCGGTTACCAGAGAGGGTACCAGTGCAGGCTCCAGAAGTACTACCAGCGGCCGTAGTGCAGCCGAGAGTTATGGATGCAGGTGGGCCTCCATCATACATGAAGATGATGGATCAGCTACAGAGGATTGGCACAAGATTTTTCTGGGGTGGTGCCAAGCCGGAGGAGGCAGATGAGTGGAGGATGCGGATGGAGCGGAATTTCTGTTCGGTTAGGTGTCCAGAGAGGTACCAGGTGGATCTTGCAGTTCACTATCTGGAGGGCGACACACATCTTTGGTGGAGATGTGTTACGGCCCGGAGGGTCCAGGCCGAGATGTCGTGGGAGGATTTTGTGGCGGAGTTAAACTCCAAGTACTTTCCTCAGGAGGCATTGGATCGGTTGGAAACACGGTTTCTGGGGTTGACACAAGGGAACCGTACAATTCGTGAGTATGAGGAGGAGTTTCATCGTCTCAGGATATACGGAGGGCATGCTATGGATGATGAGCGGGCCCAGGTGCGACGGTTCTTGAGAGGTCTTCGGGTCGAGTTGAGAAACCGATGTCTATTGAGTTCGTTTGCTACGGTTGTGGAGCTGGTTGAGAAGGCCGCACTTATTGAGGAGGGTCTGAGAGACGAGGGTATGGGAGTCAACCCGACCATTCAGGCAAAGAAGCCTCATCATCAGTCCGGTCCCAGCAAGAGTGACAAGCCGGGGCAGGGGCAAAAGCGTACTCCAAGGCCCAGCCAGGGCGGCCAGGGTTGCTTTGGTTATGGTAGCAAGGATCATAGAGTTGCGAGTTATCCTCATAAGGTGGATTCGCGCGTAGACACTCGGGTGTGCTACCATTGCAAGGAGGCGGGACATATCAAGCCGAAGTGTCTTAAGCTGCAGCAGGGAGTGCTAGCAGCACCGCCAGCTAGGCCGACTGCAGTGACGCCCCGAGTGTACACCATGGTGGAGTCTAGTGAGGCGAGTTCCAGACCGATCACTGGTAAATTTCTAACTTACTCGAGTAAATTCTTGTTTGTTTCAAAGTTATATTTTCTGTGCTGTTGTGTTAGGGTCTTAGCATATGAGTTTGTGTAGGGACCTTAATTGTGGGAGGGCTTGAATCTCACGTATTGTTCGATTCCGGAGCATCGCATTGCTTCGTTACTCCGGAATTGGCTGAGAGAGGCGGCATCCGAAGTGAACCGGGTGAGCAGTTGTGGTTCGTTAAGGTCGCTGGAGGGAAAATTCTAAGCACCTTTGGTCGAGCTGAGAGTGTGGAGGTTCAGGAGGCCGGGGAGTCTATGCCAGCAGATCTGATCATTTGTTTCGTGGAGCTATATGATGTTATCTTGAGTATGGATTGACTCGGTAAGTTCAGAGCACATCTGGATTGTCACCGGGGATGTGTTCTGTTTGAAAGAGAAAAGGGGAGGTTGGTTTATCAGGGAGTGAGACCAACTTCGGGGAGCCTTGTGATCTCAGCCATGCAGGCTGAAATGATGGTCGAGCGTGGTTGTGAAGCTTACCTGGCGACTATTATCACTCCAAAGACTGTTGGAGACGTTGCGGTACGGGACTTTCGAATTGTTCAGGAGTTCGAGGATGTGTTTCAATCGCTATAGGGGTTACCACCGACTCGATCAAATCCTTTCACGATTGAGTTGGAACCGGGGACAATGCCGATATCTAAGACTCCTTATCGGATGGCTTCAGCAGAGATGGTGGAGCTTAAGAAGCAGTTGGAGGAGTTATTGGGGAAGGGTTTTATCCGTCCGAGCAGTTTACCGTGGGGAGCACCGGTGTTGTTTGTAAAGAAGAAGAACGGAAGTTTCTGGTTGTGTATTGATTACCGGGGACTCAATCGAGTCACAGTGAAGAACATGTATCCTCTACCGCGGATCGACGAGTTGTTGGATCAGCTGAAGGGGGCTACTTGGTTCTCCAAGATAGACTTGGCATCGGGATACCACCAGATTCCGATTTATGAGGTGGACATCCGGAAGACAGCTCTAAGGACCAGATATGGCCACGACGAGTTTGTGGTGATGCCATTTGGGTTGACGAATGCACCAACAGCATTCATGAGATTGATGAACGGTGTGTTTCAGGAGTATCTGGACGAGTACGTGATCATTTTAATAGATGACATTCTGGTGTATTCCAAGAGTTCTGAGGAGCACGGAGTCCATTTGAGGAATGTTCTGGAGAAACTGCGGGAACAAAAGTTGTTCGCTAAGTGGAGCAAGTGCAGTTTCTGGCAGTGGGAGATTGGATTCTTGGGTCATATTGTTTCAGAGGAGGGAGTTTCAGTTGACCAAAAGAAGATTAAGGCTATCAGGGAATGGCCGAGACCAATGAATGCCACTGAGATCCGGAGTTTTCTTGGTCTAGCGGGTTATTATCGGAGATTCGTCAACGGGTTTGCGAGTATGGCCCAGTCTATGAAGAAGCTAACGGGAAAAGATATTTTGTTTGTGTGGTCTCCGGAGTGTGAGGGAAGTTTTGTAAACCTGAAGATGATGTTGACTAGTACACCAGTCTTGGCTTTACCGGAGCCGAGTGAG
>VBRH01001783.1:1366-14990 GCA_014578085.1 Cardamine resedifolia
AGGCCAAGGGAAATTTTGCGGGGATCAAATCATCAAGAACCGAACAATTATTCATGAAATAATTTAGCACCAATCTAGAACTCAAACATAAAAATAAACTTAACTTTATCTAGCAACTTATAATCCTAAACTGTCGTTTGAACCTAAAATCGCAGACAAGCATTAACGAACGGGTTCAATATGTTCACGATTCACCTTAACATCAACTGTCGCTGGCTAAGGACAAATCGCCCACCTATGCCTTTTCCAGCAACCTATTACACTTTTGAGGAATAGATTTAACCTAAAATCAAAAAACTAAGTGATCAGATTAATCTAGGCAATAAGACCAACTATAGGCGAAGACATCAATTGATAAATCCTATCTATGTGCAGTTCCTTGAATCATTGAATCCCCTTTGAAAAACCCTTAACCTAACTAAAGAACTACTCAGCCATAGAACAGAAAAACGCAATCAAAGAGGACGAAATATTCATGAAATAACTTGAATAAAACAAAGAAGGTTTAGAGTTCTTCTCAATGATGATGTCGAGATCTCTTCTCCTTTAATCTTACAAGTGCAAAAACTCTCTAAAATTCTCTCTCAAAAATCGTCTCTCTTCTAAGCAAACGTGAATGGAAAAAAATGAAAAAAAGTCATAGATCTAGGTCTGAGGCGGCTGCTGAAAGATTAGGGCTTTCTTTCCTAAAAAATAGGAAAGTTACGATATTCCTTTTTTTGCTACAGCAGTTCATCGTGACCGGGCGCTCAGGTGCTAAACGGGTGCTCAGCGCCTAAATTGTAGCTTTTCTTCAATTTCAGCTAAGTTTTCTCCATAAGCTCCAATCTTCATCCTTAGCCATCCTTAGACCTGTAATGACTCAAAACAAAACTAAAAGACTCGATAAAGACTCAAAAAAGACTTGAAAGTAACCATTAGAATGCGTCAAAAGCGCAACACATCAATTCCCCCAGACTTAGATATTTGTTTACCTCAAACAGAACTCAGAACTAAGCACAAGAGGAAGGTTTGAAACCACGGGAACTCGCAAATTCTCAGTAACAGTACTCTTTGCTACAACCTGCAGACCACATAATTCAAAACGCGAGTAGCACTTCCTTACCGAAAACCCCTCCAGCCTCTTCTCAAACCCTGTTCCATACTTATGATCTAAGACCTACAAAAGCTCCATTTTCCAGACAATAAACTCTTTACATTCAATTAGGAGGTGGCGTGAGCTTCTCATTATAGGCACTATTCAGGGTAAACGGCGCTAGGGAGTTAAATGGCTAGTTTAGCGGTGGAGTTCAGAGTGTTTCGGGATTACCAGATTTTGTAGAGGATGCAGGATATCACGCAAAATTGCAAGAGAGAATGGATCTATTTAGGTTCCACGACCTCTAAATCACTTTTCCCTTCTTGAAATCTTCCATCTCCATGTCTGGTATCCGTCTTCTTTGGGTGTTTTCCTTGTGCTGAGAGACACACTTTTGAGTTACTAACTCACCACTCTTCATCATCATTTTTTTTCAGGATGATGAAGAGGGTATTAATGAGGTGTGATGTCTCTAGCACAAAAATTGTAAGTTACTTGCACATACCCGAGTGAAGATCGCTTCTTGTCTTTTGAATTATCTTTCCGAATTCAGAGCAGGCACTCGCTTTGTAACTGAGCAGTTGTTCTATGTGGAGCGGGTGCTTCGTCCCCTTTTTTATCATGTTACTTCTTCTTTCGGCATCTTCAGGGAAAAGTGATTTAGGAGCTATGTCGATCCTTTTCTCTCCGACCCTTTTGCGCATATCTGCATATATGACAATGAAAAACAAGAGTGAGGTGATTTGAAAGGAGTTAAGGTTCAGGGCGGGTACTAGCTAAAGATGAGCTAGCTATTCAGGATCAGCAAAGAGCNATTTATTTTTTTAAACCGATTTTATTTGTTTCGCCTGTTACTTACGAAATCAAACCTCTTGAATTGCCTAGTTAACATTTTATCTCATAAAATTAGAGTGTATTGCTGGTCCTCTGGATCAAATCTTCACTACTACTGCGTGTTTAATTTTTGCGTTTAAAAATAAACCTTTTACCACACGCTTTCAGCTTATATCAAGCATTTTGTCATTCAACCATTTTAGCCGGTACGGCTTGGGGTGTGGCATGGTTGTCAAAGACAGTTTGTTGATCATATAGCATGAGGCGACGTTGGTACACGAACCTCAATCGATGATCAACCCGCATATCTTGCCGCCAACCGTACATCGCATGTGGAAGATGTTCGTCTATTTTCGGTCTCGTCCAGTGCTTGGGAGGAATTTAGCATACAGCGGATCATCAAGAGTTCTCCTTCATCTGGGTACTCTATCTCTTCTTCCGAGTTCTCAGCCTTTTCCTCCTCGGGTAGAGGCTCTTCCTCGTCTTGTGACTCGTATTCCCTAGTTTGTGACAAGATCATTACTCGTTGGTTGAGGCATTCTCGCGCCATGTGCCTGTGTCTTTGGCACTTGAAGAAAATGATGTCTCGGCTCCGAAGGGTGTTCAGTTCCTTCCGTGCATCTTGATGTGAGAACTTGGAGGGGTCATTGGTCCGAGTTTGAACAGATGTTCGAATGTCGCCATCTTTCCTTGGTCTGGTACACGAGGGGCGGGGCTACCGATCGGTGTGTTAGGCGCCCAAGTGGGGTTGCCTTGCGGTCGTTGTCGGTTAAGGGTGGAGGACTTGCGTCTGACCTGATTCTCCACTTGAATAGCAAGGTGAAGTAGTTCCTCGAAGCATCCGTAAGATTGGTGCTCCATCGAGGAACTAGGCCATGAGGGTTTCCTCGGTCTCATCAAGTTGTAACTGGTTCCGTAAATGCTCAAACTCTTCAAAATATTCCTCCTAGCTCTTGCTTCCTTGGGTGAGGCGTCGAAACCTCTTTTGTAACTCTCGGTGAAAGAGTGGCGGAACGTATCTTCATCGCATCACGAACTTCATCACTTCCCATGTTGGTATGGGACCTTCCTGGTTTCTTCTTCTCTCGGCTATGTCGTGATCCCACCAAGTAAGGGCATGGTCCGTGAGTTGAGCCGCGGTGTAGGCTATCTTCTCTGCCTCCGGGTAATCATAACAATCAAAGATGTGATCCATCCGACGTTCCCAATCAAGGTAAGCCTCCTCGTGCAAAGGTAAGGGCGGTGTGCATGGGGTCTAGTCCCTGGCTCGTCATGACCCTCCTCGTGCATCTCTCGACCTCTCTGTGGTCGTACACGTCGGATAGGTGGTGGCCCAAGATCATCGACGGTTTGAGGGCCAATCTCCAGACCACGTCATGGGTTTAGTCCGGGCATGTCTCCTTGGAAAGGAGGGACATGATGGGCAGCTGGTGGTGGTGGTGCTTCGAACCTTGTCATTCGCTCGTCAAGTTGCTGAAATTGGTTTTGTATCACGGCGAGCATGCCTTCGATATCTAGTTGTTTGGGTTGTTCGGCCATCAGCAAATGACTCGGGTGAGGGATCATCTACCGAGTGTTGGATTGCTGGATCGTCGGTTACGGTACGTGTGGTACGGGTGTCGTCGGACGACCGTAGGTACGGATCATCAAGGGCCGGTCGGTATGTACCAATGTTCGGCAAAAGGACAGACCGATAGTCGACAGTCGGTATGATGGGTCGATGGCTGGCAGTACGTACAGTCGAGGCATGGCGGTATGGGTGATGCACGATGCAGTACCGTGCGATACATGCAAATATTCGAGGGAAAGAAAATTTACGGTGGGAAAAGTTCCAAAACACATGTAAAGGTTAGTAACAAAGTTTTATGACTAAAAGCCAAAGTAGTATGATTAAAAACACGCTTTCCCGTGCCAACCCAATGATTGGGAAATTTTGGCGTTAGCAAAGGACAAAGGACAACGACATCGTGGGTCTCACAAGAGAAACGCGTTACGAGCCTCGGTCCCACGCGTACAAAGGAATCTATTCAAAGGATAATCACAATGATTAGCCTCCGGATATGCGCGCCAAACGTACAACACCAAAGTTCGTCGTGTAGGAGGGGAAAAGGATGATGGCGCGAGTGGAACACATGACACGCTGTGGCGTTCTTGGGACCACTTGATGGATCTCTTCCTCTCACCACGCAAATCATACAAATAAAGCTTGGACCACACGAGAGAGGTGGCGCAGCCTAAGACAAACAAAAGAGACGTGGTAACTTGGGACCACAAAGAAGGGCGGCTAATGATTGGCGCAAAGATTGATTCTTTTACCAGATCAAAAGGACTCTTCTTCCTAAATGACCAGATGCTACCAAGAACACAACAATGGAGGACTAGCTGTTGAAACTGAGTGATAGTGATGACTAACACCCGATCCACATGTCGAAACTCCAAAGGGCGCTAAAGGTAACGACTACAACAATTTTTTGTTTGGAATTAAAAAAACAGATGCGATGAAAACTAAATGCAAACTACAAGCTACACATAAAAGTAGAGATTTTAAGGGGGGGTTTAAAATTATCTAGATGAGGCGGAAGTGAAACTTCTAATGGATATGCAATAAAACTTGAAATCGGCGTATAGGGACTCTAAGATGCAAAGCTACAGATAGAAATGAAATCTATCACCAAGACCAGGCTTTGAAGCTCTGATACCAGTTGATAGCTTCCTATGGGTGAGGAAGAACCAAGGTAAGGATGGTGGGAACTCAAGGGAATATGATTTAACCGTGAGTATCCTTTGAGCGGTGAAATGAAGCGGATGGTAGATCTTCGCGAATATTCTTCAAGTGGGATCTTCCAAAAGAGATGGGAAACAAAATGGATCGAGGTGAAACCACACTACTTATGGACTAGATAGTGATATATCATGCTTCAAGTCTGAGCCCAGCTCAAGAACAAGAAGAGAGAAACTCCTAGAGCGTTGGCTCAATAGAGAGTTTCCGAGAGAGAAAAGTTTAAGGGTGATTTTTATTTCAAAAAAGTCTAACCTTTATTACAGAGATGAGCGGCCTTTAAATAGGCTAGAGGGAGCTATTACAACTTGTAACCCAGCGACCTTATAAAGAGTTTTGGCCGCTTGGCACTTAAACGGAAAGAAACGAACGGAAAGCAAAGAACGCGGTTTTAAAAATAGAAGGCGTGGGTGGGCCTTCTAGAAGATAGGATCAAGGGTCTTTCGGGTTTAACTGACTTGTCACTGAAGTATCAAATCAAGAAAATATCCTTAGAACCCTTGATGCACCAAAACGCCATCGCCTCATTAAAAACCCCCTTCCGGTCAACCCAATGGGAAAAACCCAAAAAAGGGAAAAAAGTGCATGTGTTTTGATGTCTTGTTAGTGTCTTCATTCGTAGGAAACAATGAAGACACTCTTGGCTTGGCACCAAAGGTTGGTCCAAGCCGGATAGTCATTGGCGAAATGCATGGAGCGGTGATCGGTTCGGTAGGCGGTGAGTACGTCGTGTGGCTCGATGAATATGCGATGAGTGGATAGGAGTTCTTTGACCAAGTTGTTGTAACCCTTCCTAAGTGCTCTGGCTTGCTTGTTTGAAACCTTCCCGGGTGCTAAGGTTGGAACCATGAGGTTTAAGGGCACTGAAGGCTCTTTGGACGCGGGTGCATTATCTTTATTGGACGCATCTACCCTTGGTTTCCAATCAGAGATGGTCGATCAAGTCAAAGAAACCCTTCACAAACTCGACAAACTAATCGTTGAATCACTTACCGCGAGAATCGATCAAATGAAACGTGGAGAAGCCAAAACGCTTGTTTCAGAACAGGTACCAGCGACCTTTTGCGCGGATAAGAGGTGACCTAGGAGAGAAATACTTCTATCTAGAAGGGCGTTGAGCATTCAGTCCGACACCAGGGATCAAAGAGAAAACTTGTTCTACACGCGATGCCAAGTGAAGAAAAAAGTGTGTAGTCTTATCATCGATGGAGGTAATTGTGCATATTTGTCAAATGAAATCCTGGTACAGAAGCTAGAATTAGAAGTCAGAGATCACCCAGACCCTTATGAGATACATTGGCTAAGTGAGAATGAAACACTCACGGTAACGAAACAAGTGGTGGTTCCGCTTAGTGTGGGAAAGTATGAAGATGAGTTGGTGTGATGTATTACCATTGGAAGCAAGTCAACTACTCCTTGGAAGGCCGTGGCAATTTGATAGGAGGTTACAACATGATGGGTTTGCAAATCATTATTAATTTGAGCATAAAGGAAGAAAGACCGTACTTGCTCCAATGAATCCGTTGGAGGTGTATCAAGATCAACTCCACCTCCAGTCCAAACCGAGCCTCTTAACAAGCATCCTAACTTCTTTGCCAAGGCTGGAGAAGTCAAGAAGGCTATGTTTTCTGAAAAACCCATGTTATTATTTGTTTTTAAAGAAACTCTTTCGAATATAGCTAACATGGCACCGGTTCTTCCAAGTGAAGTGGCTACCTTTTGCAAGATTTTCAAGACATGTTTCCAGATCATAATCCCCCTGAACTACCACCGGTGAGAGACATAGAACATCAAATAGACTTCATACCTGGATCTTCTTTACCAAACAAACCGGCTTATAGAACCAATCTCGTGGAAACAAAGGAGCTTCAAAGGCAAGTTGAAGAGCTCATGGATAAAGAGCTCAAGTATGAGTCCTTGCGCTGTTCCTGTGATACTTGTACCCAAAAAGGACGGAAGCTGGCTCATGTGTGTTGATTTTAGAGCTATCAACAATATCACGGTGAAGTATCGTCACCCCATTCCTAGATTAAATGATCTGCTTGATGAGTTGCATGGTGCTTGCATATTTTCTAAAATTGATCTTAAAAGTGGCTACCATCAAATTAGAATGAAAGAAGGAGATGAGTGGAAAACTGCATTTAAAACAAAGCATGGGTTATATGAGTGGTTAGTCATGCCCTTTGGTTTGACAAACACACCTAGCACTTGCTTGAGATTGATGAATCATGTCCTTAGAGCTTTTAGAGGTCATTTTGTTGTTGTATATTTTGATGACATCCTCATTTACAGTAAAAACATAGAAGAGCATGTTAAGCACTTAGAAATGGTGTTAGAAGCCCTTAGGAACGAAAAACTTTATGCTAACTTGAAGAAATGCACCTTTTGTACGGATAACCTCGTGTTTTTAGGTTTTGTGGTAAGTGCATATGGTATTAAGGTCGATGAGGAGAGGATCAAAGCTATCCGAGATTGGCCTAGTCCAAGAACAGTGGGAGAAGTTAGAAGTTTTCATGGACTTGCCGGGTTCTATAGACGCTTTGTGAAGGACTTCAGCACCATAGCCGCTCCACTCACGGTAGTCATCAAAAAGGATGTTGGGTTTAAATGGCACAAGGAACAAGAAGAAGCGTTTCAACGCCTTAAAAAGGAGCTTACTCATGCTCCTCTCTTAACCCTTCCTAATTTTACTAAAACGTTTGAAATTGAGTGTGATGCCTCAGGAATAGGAATTAGAGTTGTCCTCATATAAGAGAAGAGACCTATAGCTTACTTCAGTGAGAACTTAGGAGGAGCAACCTTGAACTACCCTACGTATGATAAGGAACTCTATGTGTTAGTACGAACATTACAAACTTGGCAAAACTACTTATGGCCAAAGGAGTTCGTTATACATACCGATCATGAATTTCTCAAGCATTTAAAGGGATAACAAAAGCTCAACAAAAGGCATGCGAGGTGGGTTAAATTTCTCGAGATATTCCCCTATGTCATCAAATACAAACAAGGTAAGGAAAATATAGTGGCCGATGCACTATCTAGGAGGTACACTATACTCTCTACTCTTGAAACAAAGTTGTTAGGATTTGAACAACTAAAAGACCTCTATCAAAATGATGTTGATTTTAAAGAGGTCTACAAACTGTGTGAGAAGAGTGCTCATGGGCGATTCTATCAAACCAAAGGGTTTTTATTTTATGATAATCGCTTGTGTGTGCCTAATTAATCTTCTCGATAGTTGTTTACTAAGGAAGCTCATGGAGTAGGATTAATGGGGCATTTTGGCAATTTTAAAATGCTCAAGATCTTGCAAGAACACTTATATTGGCCATACATGAGACAAGATGTCGAGAGAATTTGCAATAGATGTGTCACTTGCAAACAAGCTAAGTCTAAGGTTCAGCCCTACGATTTGTATACCCGTCTACCTATCCCTTCTCATCCTTAGACTAACATTTCTATGGATTTTGTGTTAGGATTACCTATGACCAAGAATAGAAAAGATTTGATATTTGTGGTGGTTGATAGGTTCTCTAAAATGGCGCATTTCATACCATGTAATAAAACGGATGATGCATCTCATATAGCTGCCATGTTCTTTAAGGATATAGTTCGATTGCATGGCATGCTTAAATCAATTGTTTCCGATTGGAATACCAAGTTCTTAAGTTCTTTTTGGAAAACCTTATGGTCTAAACTAGGAACCAAGTTGTTATTCTCCAGTACATGTCATCCTCAAACTGAGGTTTTTAATAGGAGTTTGTCCACATTGTTACGTGCATTAATTAAAAAGAACTTGAACTCTTGGGAAGAATGTTTACCACATGTTGAATTTGCATATAATCACTCGGTGCATTCTGCTTCAAAGTTCTCACCTTTTGAAATCGTTTATGGTTTTACCCTTTATAACCTATGGATCTAATCCCTTTACCTTTGAGTGAAAGAACAATCTTAGACGAAAAGAAAAAGGCAGAACTCGCTAAAAAGATTCATAAGGCAGCCAAAGAAAACATAGAGAAGAAGACGGAGCAATATGTTAGGAAAGCTAACAAAAAGGCGGGAACTTATCTTGGAAGTTGGAGACCTCGTGTAGATACATATACGCAAGGACTGGTTTCCTGAAGAAAGAAAGTCCAAACTCATGCCAAGGATTGATGGACCATTTCATATCATTAAGAAAATCAGCAACAATGCCTACGAACTTGATCTTCAAGGTAAATATATCGTTAGTTCCTTGTTCAATATTTCTGATTTAGTTCCTTTTGTGGCAGATAAAACAGATTTGAGGAGAAATCCTTTTCAACTGGGGGAGGATGATACGACCCTAGGAGGTTCTAAAGCTCAGGAACAATGAGTAGAAGCGTTTAAGGAAAATAGCAAGGAGCATAAGACAAAGGATGTTATAGAGGTCCCGTTTGGAGCAATGGCCAGGTCTCGGACTAAAGAGTTTCATCAAGAAGTAAGAGTCATATTTCAACAAGTAAAGAACCAAACGGATCACTTGAGCTTAGAAGACGGTATCAAGACTTTGATGGTCGAGATACACGCCTAAGATACTTAGCAAATGGCCATGAAGTTCATGCATACTCTTTTTCCCTTCTCCTCGGTTTTTCCCAAGTCGTTTTCTGGGAAAGGTTTTTAACGAGGTGCATTGGGCTTCATGTTCATCTTGCCATTTATTGAGCCCGAGCTTCTTCAAACATTTTGTGGCCCATCTACTATCTATCTATTTTGAATTTGATTTTGTTGTTTTAGTTTTTAGTGAAATCTTGTGCGAGTTAACGAGGCATGTCTCGTAACTCGGTGCTTTCTCCTTCCTCTCTTCTTCCTCTCTTCGCCTTCTTCTTCCATATAACTCATCCGATCAGTTTGTATGTTTCTTATCTATCTTTTTAATCAAACATCTATTCTAAAATATAGATCATTGCCTCTCGTTTTCGTGTGATTCGAATCCGAAACTCTTAGTCTCATCAAGTGGACTTTCCGCATCTTCTTGTGGTGACATTCGATCCATCAAACCTCTAGGTGCTTGTTAATCGGGTCTAGAACCAATCTATCATCCCCTTAACCTCTTGGTGATGATTTTGGGTTGTGATTCATTAAGGGAATTGCATCACCATTCAAGTCAGTACAGACCATCAATCTTTCCATTAAAATCCACCGTGATCCCCTGTTGACCCTCCAATATCTACTCAAGCATAGATTCCATCTTACCTTGCTCAGTTGGTGCAGGAGGTGTCTGGTAAGACGATGATCCATAGTTCCTGCTGAAGTTGGTGTTTCTCTGGAAAGGTTTCTGGTACTGAGGCTTAGAGACATAATCAGAGGAGTTTTGATTACCTGTAAAGGTGCTCCTCTGACCATTCTCATTGTATCCACCTCTGCCTTGCTAAGTCCCAAATCTTTTACCCTGAAAACCAGTCCCACCTATATAGTTGACATCTTCCTCTTCATATACTTCCTCTGGCAAGAAGGTCTCAACTTCTGCAGCAAACTGAACTGACTTCTTATTCACCAGAATGTTGTGAACTGAATCCAGCTTAGTCGTCAGCTCAGCAATTTCCTTCCCATCAATATTCCCAGCTAGTTTCTGCCTTTCAATGTCAGCATTCTTGGTGCTAGACGCCAAGTTTTCAATCAACACACAAGCTTCTTCAGGGGACCTCATGTTGAAGTTCCCATTGCTAGTAGCATCTAGAGCCATCTGATAGCTCCAATCAACAACTCTGAAGAAAATGCCTAGCAACTGAACCTCATAAAACCTATGGTGAGGACAATCTCTCTGGTATTATGTGAATCGCACCCAAGCAGCCTTAAATGCCTTATTCGGTCTCTGTGTGAAGTGAGAGATATTGTTCCTGAAGTCCTCAGACCTCGCAAAGTTTTGCAAGAATGCTCTCTTGGTGTCCTCCCAATTAGTGAGATATCATGTTGGTAACTGCTTCAACCAGTAAGCTGCTTCACCACTCAGAGAATGTGGGAAAAGTTTGTAGAAAAGATAGTCATTGCTGACTCCATTGTGCTTCATGCTAGTCACCAAGTCTTCAAACCTCTCGATGTGATCCATAGGATGCTCGTGAGCCAATACATGGAAAGGATGCTGACTAACCAAGGTTTGTATGATGGTTTCAGCTTGAAGTCATTCCTCTGGAAGGTAGGAAGTCTGATTGTATACCTGTTTGCATAGAACTCATCAGGCCTGTTGTAGTCTCCTAACGTCCTTCCTCTAGCACCCTGCGCCCGCAGGAGTGCTCCTTCTTGTTCCTGCTCCGTGCCCACTGCAGCTATTGGAACTATGGGATTTCCATTCTCATCAAGTCTCTGCCCCATATTGTTTGCACACATGACCCTCTTGGTCTCTAAGAACACCAACATCATCCTAATGTAAAATCACAGGATTAACCATCTCCACTGGCTTTTTTGCTTTTCTGATCTCTCGCTCTAACTTTGCACGTTCCTGATTCGGGAGAAACAAAAGCTCTTTGTCCTTGATTAAGCATACATCTGAAACACAGAAGACGCAAAAATAAAACGATATGAATAAAACTGAAAAATAAAAACTTAGTCTAAATTCTACACTTAAATCTATCAGAAACAATCTAAAGTCCCTGGCAACGGCGCCAAAAACTTGATAGGCTCAAGTTTACTTCCCTAGAGCTACACCGCAAGTGCACATAATGCAATTGTAGTATATAGAGGTCGAATCCACAAAGACTTCTCAATGTAATGGCATTGCACTGATACTTTGAACACTCATGTCAAGAAGTTGGATACTCAGGTTGTGCAGACTACTGGGTCTCTAAAAAGGCAAGATGGAGTTCTTCCTGGAAGAACAGACGCTAACCCGAAGTATCAGTTCAATGCCATTACATTGAGAAGTTGTAAAGAGGTCCAGGGATTCTCATTAGGATTTTCAAGGAATTGTTGATTGATTTATCTGTTAGGTTTCAAAGCTTGATAGTTCTTCACCTAAGTTGTTCTTAATACTAATTATGGCTTGATCACCTAAAAATTAGACCATAGGTTGTTAAATTAGCATGACAGTGTGATTTATAATCTGATAGATCCTAGGGTGAGCAAATTATCTAATCCAAATTCTTTTGCAATTATCTAATTTGCTCACCCTAGGTTCTATTAGATTATAAATCACACTTTTGTGCTAATTTAACAACCTATGATCTAATTTCTAGGTGATCAAGCCAGAATTAGTATTAAGAACAACCTAGGTGAAGAACTATCAAGCTTTGAATCCTAACAGATAAATCAATCTACAATTCCTTGAAAACCCTAATGAGAATCCCTGGACCTCTTTACAACTTCTCAATGAGAATCCATTCTGAACCCCTTTCTTGTCTCGTACCTCAATATCAAACTCTTCCAATAGTAGAATCCATCTCAGTAACCTTGGTTTCGCATCCTTTTTCTGCATCAAGTACTTCAGAGCTGAATGATATGTGTGTACTATTACCTTAGAACCAACCAATTACTGAAGAAATTTCTCAAATGCGAACACTACAGCCAACAACTCCTTCTCGGTAGTCGCATAATTCCACTGTGCGTCATCCAATGTCCTACTCACATAGTAGATCGCATGAAGTTTCTTATCCTTCTTCTGCCCCAGAACAACTCCCCGGCAACAGTGCTAAAAACTTGATATGCTCAAGTTTACTTCCCTAGATCTACACCTCAAGTGCACATAATGCAATTGTAGTGTATAGGGGTCGAATCCACAGAGACTCGGATATTTCATGATAAACTATTCAGTTTCGAATTAAGCTAAGTGATGTGGTGATTAAAATAAAAGCAATGCAAATAATTATAAAAATCGGTTTGTATTCAGATGGGAAAAAGTCCGGCCCAGAGAATTTTTCAAGAAATCAAGTAATGCAGATCAACTAATCCGTTAGGATCGAATTAAACACCAGTTCTAGAACTCAAATCACCAAAAAAAAATTAACCAACTGTCGTAGCGAGAATCTACTATGTCTAAATCCTAAGAAACCAAATTCCTTTGCAAATTTTAAGGTTCTAAACAAGCTTTAAGAACAGGTTCAATTTGTTCACAAATTATCTAATCCAAATTCCTTTGCAATTATCTAATTTGCTCACCATAGGTTCTATCAAATTATAAATCACACTGTCGTGCTAATTTAACAACCTATGATCTAATTTCTAGGTGATCAAGCCATAATTAGTATTAAGAATAACCTATGTGAAGAACTATCTAGCTTTGAATCCTAACAGATAATTCAATCTACAAATCCTTGAAAACCCTAATGAGAATCCCTGGATCTCTTTACCATTTCTCAATGTAATGACATTTCACTTATACTTCGGGTTCGCGTCTGTTCTTCCAGGAAGAGCTCCATCTTATCTTTTCACAGACCCAGCAGTCTGCGCAACATGAGTATCCAACTTCTTGACATGAGTGTTCAAAGCTTCAAACTTCCCATTCAAGTCACTATACAGAGCATCAATCTTTCCATTAAAATCCACTGTGATCCTCTGTTGGCCCTCCAGTATCTGCTCAAGAATAGATTCCATCTTACCTTGCTCAGTTGGTGCAGAGGAGTCTGGGAAGATGATGATCCATAGTTCCTGCTGAAGTTGGTGTTGCTCTAGAAAGGTTTCTGGTACTGAGGCTTAAAGACATAACCAGAAGATTTTGATTACTTGTAAAGGTGCTCCTCTGACCATTCCCATATTATCCGCCTCTGCCTTGATGAGTCCCAAATCTCTAACCCTGAAAACCAGTCACATCTATATTGTCGACATTTTCCTCTTCATATACTTTGATGTGATCCTAGGTATGATCACAGCCCTGAATACTCTCCAAATGGTGTATTTCTCACAGTGAAACGTTGAGATTTGCGGAAATGATGAAAGGTGATGTGACACTGAAGCGATCGGGTATGAAATGATGATGAACGAAA